>JAITYZ010000082.1:0-13848 GCA_027744595.1 Paronellides praefectus | reverse complement strand
CCAAAACGATGCAAGTGCATCGATGTTTTGGAAGGAAGTGACGGATGGACGACCTCCCTCTTTCATGACAAAGTCGCTAAATGCCCGCATTGCTGCGCTTGCACAACAATCTCATAATAACAGTATCATTACCCTACACATATACTCCTCTTGATGGGAAATAATATTCCTTTTATTATTGTTTGTTATGTAAAACTAAACTAAAAAAAATGAATGTATGTAGATATCATGTAAAAGGAACCTTAAATTTTTTAAACACCACCTTGTCATTTTGTATGAAATAACAACCTACAGCAAAGTTGATGATAACTGTGATTATAGTCGGTCGTATTGTTCGCAACGCTATTAGTATATTAGGTATAACACACACAAAATAAAATGCATGATAGATGTGAATTTATGTCACATGCACAAACACGTTGTATTTTAATGCAGTCTAAATTTCTAATAGCATGGCACGTACCATGCATTCAGAAAAAGACCACCCCAACTAACGAGTAGATTCCTGAAACCACCAAAAAAAAATTCAAAAAAACTGTCTTTGTCATTGCTTGGATCAAACTCACATTCATTCATACATACATATTAGATTAGGTATATATTCTATACTCCCTCTTTTTATAAACAAAGCCATTATTATACATTCATATAACCATCATATCCCGCATCATGCTTTCATGTTATTGCTTCCCTTTTTCTGTTTTATGAAGGTTAAATTAAAGGCTTTAATATTCACATATCTCTATTTTCGATCAAAACCATAATTTTTATGATCGCATTTGCTCGGAAGGACCAATGTCACGTATTACGCTAATTCATATTGTGTGGTAGTTTTACTTGGTGGTATAGTGTATTAAGCAGTGACGGTGATGGTGGTGGTGATGGTATAGAGCCCTACATTTTTCAACGAAATATGTATATAAACTACACAAAAAAGACATCCACAAGACGTTGCAGACACGTACAGAAATTTCCTTGCTGGCATGTGGCATTTTTTATATTAACTGCATTTGTGTAGATTTTGTATACTTGAGCATGTGGTGTGTTGACACAAGACACAATCCTCATCATTTGTCCTCAATTGTAATCAGCCCCAATCAAATGACATTTCCTAAAAGTTCATTGTGACGACGACGATGCGATGAAAATAAGACTGATCCTGGCAAATACTTTTGTACTAGTTACATTTTGCTATAAAGTATGTAGGTAATAATTTATATATATATTATGCAAATTCCAATCTTTTTGGGAACATTGTGATCCATTAAAAGATCAAGCTCCTAGAGCTGACGACTCGACAGAGAGTTGTCTAGAAAACCGCACAGAGAGCTACGGTATTGCATGCAAAGAAATGTAAACAAACGGCTAACAACAACGCCATGTTCAGCAGCACACTGCTCTTTTGGTGTCGCCTTTGCCGGTGTTGTTGATAGGTGACATGAATGTAAAATGCGTATGCATGCAAACATATTATATGCTTGACAGTTGACTTCTCCAGCTTGTAAATAGCAAATGCGGTCGTGTTTAACCAAATTAGTCACCAGGACACAGAGTGTTCTGTAAAAAGAGGAATTTGCATATGACACACTTATGAAATCCATATTAACGAGGCTGCCTGTGCCAATATTTACAATTAATGCTATTCAAAGCAGCTTTTTGTGTCGACAAGTTTTACAAGCTGGAATTTACTTTCACAATGCACGGTACTCAAATGTTTAAATGAACTTATTAGATAATGCCTGCAGTATATAAAATCATACACAAATACATTAAAGAGTTAGATTGTTAGCAGCTACACAGCTCTAAACTCTCATACTTTAACAAAGACGGAATAAGATTTTTTAGAAAACGATTTGTGTACACAACAGATTTATTGTTTTTATCTTAAAAAAATGCTCAAATGTTTTGTAAATATTGCATTCCATGCTCATACATAATATTCTCCTTACATGGGCTAAAGACAATGACTTCATACATAACTTATTTATATGCTTCATACGCCAAAATGTTGCTGAATGTTTTGATACGTACATTTAACCAAACGACAAGCTTATTTTTTCTTCTTTTTTTTAAGGCGCAGCAGTTTCAGGTAAATGAACAACCTAAATCATTACTCGTTTACTCACTTAATGTTAATCATAATAATAACATAGGCAGCTAAAAAAACAAAAAATATATATTTTTTTTCTCTCTCGATTGACAAAAGGTATGCTTTTATTTATATTTTCATGCGAAAAGTAAAATAAAATATTCATCAGCAGAGGAGAAACTATGTGTGTACGCACACATACTACACATTATAAGTTACAGTCATCAAAGCGATAATTTTCGCTCAACGCCTTTTTTCCTTTTCCCGGAGAACAAACGTAAAAAATACCAGGAATTATATAGTTGTGTGTACGGCACATACTACACATTATAAGTTACAGTCATCAAAGCGATAATTTTCGCTCAACGCCTTTTTTCCTTTTCCCGGAGAACAAACGTAAAAAATACCAGGAATTATATAGCATGAGCGTGGTAAGAGCAAACTAAACATATATGCATATGCATACATGTTTCCATTATACCAATGCAATGGTGCTGCTACGGTCTATGATTGTAGTAAAAACGAGCACACACACACACAGGAACTATATTGATTCGGAAGAGAAAAAATGGAGAGGTAAAAAATGCTTCCACAACACAGGATATGAAGAGAGAGAAAAAAGAACGGCAAGGCAGCTCCAGAAAGAGAGAGGTAAAAAAAACTAGTAAAAAGCAGAATATTCCTATTTTTCGTCTCTTAGTGTTTGCTGGTGGTAATATGCAATGCAATGACTGAAAAAAGTGCTACTCTAAAAAATAACACTCCAAAAAAATGTATAACATGCAAATACAATAGCCAAAAAAACAACTTCCATATATACGTATAATATACTTACTTCGTTACTTCTCTTCAACTTATGAGCATTACGTGATGATGAACGTGGCAATGTGGCATATAGTATTCCGTATGGAATAACTTTCTACTAAAATGCCACTTCTTTTTCCTGTTTGTTGCTTTTTGTCGCTCACATTTTAACTTGACCTGACTAAAATGAATGTGCCATTCCAATGTGCTGGTTGATTTGCTAAGTATAGTATAATATATGTACCTACTATATTTCTATATAATAGCGTGGCATATTATAGATATATATATTTTTGTTGTAGTACACTTCTTATTCTTATTCTGTTTTACCACCATAGTCATTTCACTATTTCATTGGGACAACACTGCACAATTCAGGAAATGCCGTGAGCAATGGATTCACATGCAATTTTTAGATAATTTTTCTACACTCTCTAGACGCTAATAAAAAATTCCATTCTGATAAAATAAACTAACTTGGCGTACAATAATAATGTAA
This sequence comes from Paronellides praefectus, assembly GCA_027744595.1. Lineage (NCBI taxonomy): Eukaryota > Metazoa > Arthropoda > Collembola > Entomobryomorpha > Paronellidae > Paronellides > Paronellides praefectus. The sequence continues at coordinate 10,456 of JAITYZ010000082.1, read as the reverse complement.
TATATAGGTATAATATGTAGAGAATAGAGAACCATAATGTACCAGAGTGTGTGTGTGGAGGTGATGGTGGTGGTGGGGATGGTGTTTTTTTAAAAATCATACATATATGGAAACAAAAAACTTTTTTTTTGTCATGTGTATACGCTTACCATCATCACCGCGCCACAACTTCGTACTACAACGACTACTACTATTACTACGGCACACACACACACACACACTTCTCCTTGCAAAACCACTTAATAAATAAATGATTCGTTCATGTCACTGACCACAAAAAAATCGCGCTCCTTTACCTGCCCGTTACATAAAACCTTACGGCCTGAAGAGCTTTTTTTTTTGAAACGACAATGAAAAAAAAGTTTTTTTTATTCATAACTGTGAATTCTCATAAAATGTCGGTATAAACATTATATGTGGTTTATGCGCTGCTGTTACTCCCTCCTCTAGCTTGACTTAACGTTTTATGTTCCTGTGTGCTACCTGAATTTAGTAAAACACAGTCGAAAATTATTAATAATAATAAAAAAGAAGAAGAAAAAAAACAAGCAAATGGGAAAAGAAAGAAGAAGAAAAAAATAGAAAAAAATGGCTTTAAATACTCTCTGCTGTTTTGAGATTTTGCCGATTACAGCTTATAGAGAACAGGCGTAATGGGAAACGCGATAATAATGGGTGTATTTTATATTTTTTGTGTAAAAGCTTTCAAAGAAAACATAACTAACATACATAACTTCAAGGGAAATAAAAAAAGTTTACCTGTGGACATATTAGTCACAATTTATCTGGCTATTGTTGAATGAATGGATTTTACAATATATTTACGAGTGCCATTCTCTTGCAAAAATGGCAATTCTGATAACGGTGAGATCAGACACAATAGATATAAAAAAAATTATTCCGAATTTTACTTCCGTTTTTTATTAGAGGGACAAAAAAATAGCCTCGAAGGAAAGAATGCTTCTACTTCACACTATGCGGCAATATTAGGTAATTTTTCTTTGACCAATTCATTGTCCCTGAACCTTTCAAGATATTCATCTTTTAGATTCCCGTATCATACGTCAAACTTAATTTTCACCAAAAAATACATCCGTCTGCGGAAAATTTGAGCCATTTCTATGAAATATCATGCATGTAATAAACTCATGTAACAACGTAGTAGAGAAGTGGGGTCATTTCAATATGAGTGGGAGGAAATGATCAACCAACCAAATCTATATACCAATTCTGAAAGAATTCATGTTTTGTGGCCTTGGTTGTGTTTTTATTGGAGTGAAAGCTATAATCATTTTATTACAGAAGGAAGGTGCAATTTGATTGGATAAAAGACAATTAGCGAAAACAAATTAAATTAGAACAAAAGAATAAGAAAACCAGACTGTTTATAAAAAAAGTTATTCCATGTTTCGTCTCTGTGAGGCTGGACAAGTAAGCCAACAGACGAACAAGACAAATTGATCAAGTGACGCGCGCAGGATATATGTATATGTTACATAAGATGGATAACAGCGTTTGTCAGTAATTGCCAAATTGCGAGCTTTTCTGAATGTAAAATATAAGGTATACAATAATAAATAGCATAAAAGATTTTAGGAGAAAGAAAACAATTGTAGACAAGGCAAACCTGAGAATCGCGACATGAAACTTTGAAAGATGGCCGCCAACGCAAACGTCCACCTTGAACAGCTACATCGTCTCGGGCACTGATGGTGGTGGGCTGAATTGGTCATTGAAGCGGTGGTGATGTTGGTGGTGGTGTTGGTGACACTGTTAGTCTCAGGTTGTAAGTTCAAAGTTTTACAAATACAGGAACATACATGGCTAGACGATACTGAAGATATTGGTGTTACATGATCACTACTACTGCAAATACTACTAGTGTTTAATTTACATACACAACAATACTGACAATGTCCACAGTAGCAATAACATTGATGGCTTTCGACAGTTGAGGACGTTGCTGCTGCTGCTGATGTCGCCGGTGACAAGGGGGAAAGTGATGAGGGTGATGGCAATTTATGACTTGAGCTCATGGTGCTGTAATCAGCACTCATGCTTCTATGTCGATAACGTTGTCTGACACCAGCTCGACGAGGATGGAGGCGGTGGTCATATTCACAGCAACAGCAGCAGGAGCAACCACGCAAAACTTTCCACTCCGACAACGCGGAGGTTGAAGAAGAACGCTTCTTTGTGGTCATGTTGTACCCAGAATCACACCGGCATTGCACACAGTCAGAAATCTGACAATGTAGCCGGTGCTGAACTGGATCCTCTTGTAAAAATATATTACAGGCGGGTAAGGGTGAAGTTGATGCTTGATCTGCTCGAGCAACTGGCGATGAAGAAGATGATGATGATGCGTCCCGAGGCATTTTACACGAAGAGCAGTTGTTGTTGTTGTTGTGCATCTTATGATGGTAATAATGACGTTCCATAATACTCGTCGTCGTCGTGAATGCAAATACAACGTGAAATTATACAACAATGTCTCAATTACACTCAGTCAGTCCGAAAGAGTTTTGCTGGAATGCACCATAAGTTGGACATGGCAGTCTTAATGTTTTTGTTACTACTTTTACTATCCTTATTACTACTAATGCGTACACATTTTTCTCTGGAGCTTCCTTCAAAAGCACCGTTGGCTCTTGACGTTTGTAGCATTTTAGAATTTTCTTTATTGCTCAAAAAAAATCCTTTAACACTGCCAAGTAGGGAAGGTGACTAGGAGGAGAGCTGCCATAATGGTGAATGGGTTATAATGTGGTGTATGGTGTTTTGGTTGTCGCGCTGTGTACTGTTGGAAGGATGTTTGTTGGAGTAATTGCTTCGTAATCGATTACCGATTGAATTCCTTCTTCCTGGGTGCCTGTCATCAGTAAATATTGAACAACCGTAGTACTACGTACATACCAAAGTTTGGGGACTCTATAAGAACACCTGGCTGGCAGCCACTAACAACCTAGCTCAATAAGTATCTTTTCTCTCAGTTTTGCCTTCAAGCATCATTGAACATACGACCGTAAGTGGTAGTAAATACAAAAGCATCCAGTATTTATGATGCTATTACATACATACCACCACCAGAAAAAAACTCTCTAGTAGTATTATAATAATACCTAAACTTTCAATAATTTTCTGGATGCCAAACTTACAAAAAGTATAAATAAATGAAAAAAAGTTCTGCTACCATCATCATTATTATATTACTAACAAGTTATATATTTTTGTAACTTCCCTACACACAAACACACATCATAACACACATCATAATAACTATTATTGAGTTCATCATATTATGTTATAGTGTGAATTTAAAAAAAAACAATTATGCTTCTCTATCTCATATATTTTGTTTGTATTTGTGTTTGAAACTTTAGTACAGTGAAGTACTCATCTAATATTTTGATTTAGGTTGATGCACTTCACTTGAGACGTAGACAGAGCTTAAAAAAGTGGACGTATTATGCCTTAATAGCAGAGTGTTGTAGAAAGAAAAACTGTCTAGAGTTTAGTTTACATTATGCATACACGTAGGTACATACATATAATAATATGTATATACAAGATTATGTTTATACCTATATGGTTATATGGAGAGTAGGTACTCTTACAATTTTTTACTACTGCATTGATACAAATAGGTATGCATAGTATTATTAACTGATATATATTTTCTTCTTTTTTATCGCGCGCGGCGTGTTGTATTGGTGTGTGTAGAAGAGTAGAAGAGAGAGAAGGTGTGTAACAATCTGCTTACTTTATTATTCTTCGAAAGTTGTAACTTAGAAAGAGTTGGGTCGAACCACGCCTTATTGATTGCAAGCTAATAATTCACACGCGATGTTCATTCATCAGAAGTTGCTTTATAAATATGTATACATAATAGTGTACTTTCTTTCACTCATATGTATGCAGTTCTAGTAGTAGTAGTAATACTAGTAGACGCAGCAAACAGTTTGTAAACAAAAGAAACAAAAAAGGACGAAAAGAAAGTGAGTTTAAATTCTTCTTCTTCTTCTGTGACCGTCCATCCAGCAAAGTATTATTATTGTTATTATTTATTACTATTCGGTAGATTGCTGTGTTGTTGTATAACAAGGGAGCAGCGTATAAAAAACTGTAGAGTTTTATAAAAAACTGTAGAGTTTTAGCTGCCTTTACTTTACTCTCTGTAAACGTGTTTATTATGGAAGAAGGCAAGCTACGCAATTATTACTCGTGAATTAAAAATTGACAGGTGAGTGTTTTTTTCTGTGTGTGTGTACTTTTCACAGATTCTCTGGTTGGATAGGTTGTTGCTGCGTGTGGTGAAGGGAAAACAGAACAACAACAAGCGTACCGGTCGAATAGTACCAGTTAGCGAGCACACACATTATTATTCGTAGAAAATTGCACACGAAGTTGTTCCGGATCATAAGAGATTAATAACCCAATCCCTATGATTTTCTTAATACACTTCGTCGTATTCTCCAATTTAGTTGGAATAAAAGTCAAAATAAACTGTCGTGCATTCCCCTTTAACACACACTTGCACAAAATAACATTTTAAAAATACAATCATGCAAACACACAATACATTTCATATTATTTTTTTGTACGTAAATACAGTGGCATGTATGTTTTGTAGGTATGTATTTTTTTCAGAATGTAATTGTAAATCTCTTTTTCTACTCGTAATTCGTTTGGTATTAGGTATTTGTGTACCTTTTCAAGTGTTGATTTGATGAGTTTGTTAGCATTTTAACTTGAATTTAAGAGCTTCCTTCAAAGTTCACTTTTTGTATTACGTTATGTGATTATGGGATTTAGTGACAAATTAGTAATGCTGTTTGTATAAATACACACATGTATACGCGACACAACTCTCAAGTGACAGAGGAGAGACGACAAGAAAAACTTCATTTGGTTTATGGCTATAAACACACTTCATTTCATTTGATGGCGTTTGTTGAACAACACGGGCGATTGGTACATATTGGTACACTACTGCTGCTCTGGAGTCGTCTCAAAAGTTTTGCTTGAGAAGCCCATTAACAACACCGGTTCTTCCGTGCTATATACTTCCACGCTCATTTATAATGAAGAGCAATTATTGTTTTCTAACCGGCACAAACTCACAGTGACATACACACACACAACGTCTTTTGCTATATTTGAATGTTAACAACAAAGCTTTTAACTTTGTGAGTACATTAAGGTTCCAAAAAGTCACGTCTTTCTTGTGACAAAGATCATGGTGGTTTCATGGTAGGAAAATAAACTTGAAGGAATGACAATTATGATTGCTTCAAATATAATACCGTACATACACATTTATTGATAAACGTCAAAACGCACTGAGCATGTACAATGTTGTTCCAATATAATGACTTGAAATGACATGGGGGAAATTGAATTATATATCATCATCATCACTATATTTTCATCCCATTAAAAATGTGTCTCTGCTGACGTATCGTTCAAAAATACATATGTATTATTGCACAACACAACTAGTAAAAAATGTCGTTGTGACGTTTAAAAACGTTCTGATTTTTTATCGAGACAAACGACAAGGGTTGTTACACTATTATAATAGCTGATTTTTTATAACAACAGCAGCAACAGGAGGAGGAGGAGGTGGAGAACAACACCTGAGCAAAAGAGTATCTTAAAGATGAAGAGAAGATCTGTATATCATATATATAGGTATATGTATATTGCACACTACTGGCGTGGTGTTCAAGAAATTGGGGTCAAACTTTGCTTTTATATTCTCTTTTGCACGTATGTATAAAGATGAAGCTGCATCAGATGTAGTAGACGTTGTTGTACAAATTATACGCAACAACGTGCACAAACCTTGGCAATAGCTGTCTGATTCAATGAACTTGCAAATACAACAGTGTGCTGCACAAACTATACAATCAACAATACGTTCCTTTTGAAGATGATGATGATTCTTGTCTGCGCACGATGATGATGATGATGATAATGAGTAAGTTTACTACTACCACCACCACCGCATGCTGCTGATGATGATCACTCACGGCACTATACGTTTGTACTTTTTAAAAATTTCACGAGTTTTTTTATTCTTAGTTTCATCTCCTTTTTTAAATCCTTGTTGTATATTTACTTATTAGCTTGTAATAACAGAGTACATATTTTTTATACACAAAGTTTTACACGTATATTATTTGTAGCTCTTTATAATTGCGAATCAAATTAATCACTTTGAAATCCCAATTATATCAATTTCTTTGTTTTTTCCTCACTGTTTAAAAAAATATATAGTCACACTGTTTTGGTTGACAAATTGTTTTGTACACACACCGGTGCGTTTTATTTGTAGATGGATAAATATTATGTTATTATGGCAAATGATGCACAAAAATTAAAACCTTTTGACAGAGATTTGCACTGAAGTGAACAAGAAATGGGGATATATTGTGTGAACTTGAAACAAGAGAGTATGAATTACAACAATTCGTATATCTCTCTCTCTCTCTCTTTTTGCTACTAACTCATTTTCATGTGTCAATAGTAAAAGTCTTTTTTTTTGCTGTTAGCATATGGGTGACGTGAGAAAGAGAGGTGTGTGAGGGGATGTTGATCGCATGAATACCAAGACTGAACTGTCGGTAAACCAAGACCAAGACTAGCTGTAATAGTGGATAGTGGACGTAGTAGTGGATGGATTGTGGCTTCGTTGACTGGCAGCAAGCAGTTTTGCTTTGCAAGGCAATGTGTAATAGTAACAAAATCTCCTCTCACTCAGCAGAAGAAGAGGCAATACACGCACTAGCGACGACGACCAACAACCACACGGTTAACCAGCAAGGCTTAGTTAAAAATGTGTGTGATGTGAAGGCTTAAAGCTCTTTTACTTCTTATTGCATCCACACACGTAGATTACTACAAACACACATAATAATACAATAATGAAGGAGCCAAAAAAAAGAAGACAGAGAGAGAAGAGCATCGCTGTACTTTTCGTTAAAATAGATTGGGAAGGGATATATTGTATATCTGTAACATACATACATTCATACCTTCCTCATCTTCTTCGTGGGAGGAAGCCAGTCTAAATCCAAACATGATATTACTGCATACTTTCACAATAAGTGCCTTCTTCTGCTTACAATACAACCATTTACTTCATTTCGTCTCATATATTATTCGAGTGGTTGCATTTAACCACTACGTACGTTCTAAGTGTATTACACACACACACACACAATGCAACTCGCACTGCAACTCCCGATGATGTCTGTCTGTCTATTAGCTAGAAAGAGATATAAAATTGTACATCTCTCTACTCATTCACTCACACAACACGGCTCCAAAAGAGACTCTCTCTAGAGTGATCTATACGGCTACGTCCAATTATGTTATGTATATTACCTATATATCTGTGTGTGCAGTGCATGTAGGTATGCACGTTTTTCAAAAATATTATGAATGTACATTTTTTGTATTAAACCAAATTTGAAACATATACGAAAGAGAAACACTTTCTGTGTGAGTGGAGAAGAGAATATCATATATATATAAAGATGCAGTGTGGAACACAATGACTGATTCAAACATTAACTCAATTCCTCCTTCAGATCATCATACACCTACAAAAAAACTACCATATTTTGTTTCTATTATGTACTTTTTTTTACAAAAAAATACAAATGCTGTGCACTTGAAATGTGTGTTTGTTACAGCAAAGTAGTAGCACCACCACCGCCACTACTGCTACTACCACCATCATCATCATCATCAAGATCATCTCTTCTTCTTCTTCTTCTTCTTTACTAACAACAGAAGACGTTGTTGCCATCTCCACACGAATTAGATGATGATGTAAAAATACATGAAAATGAACAAGAGAGAGAGAGAAGGAACGTATATAGTTGTAATTCTGAAATTTGGTCTGTTATTATAATGCAGAGACGTTATATAGGTACTACTTGTGCACTCCAATGCATCTCTACTCTCGAGCATCTCTTTCTTTCTCTCTCTCTCTCTCTCGTTGACTTTTAACTGATGATCAGCCTGCATTTTTCAATGCCTTCTGCGATGTGATGCATGTTGAGAGTTGAGAAGACAGGATTGCCTTTTCCTGGTGCAACTTTTGTTGTTCATCTGTAGTAATGCTGTGCGGCAAGTTAGTAGCTTTTTTGTGTCCCTATTATTAACATTCATCTGGGGTTTCTTGCATTGTTACCTTCATCCAGCATCTGTCACTCCAATTTTAACACAAATTTCCTTTACTCCTTTTAAAGGTCTACTTCTCCCATCACCATCATTAATCCTCATTTTTAAGTAAAAAAAATGAACACAAACTCAAATTTCGTATAAAACTGCGTATTAAGGCATAATGTGTGTCCCAATTCTTTATAATATTTTGTTTAGTAGTGAGAGGAGTGCCCTGACTTTTTGTTTTGAAAAACAAGATCGATTTTTTTTATTCCATCAATTTTTTTTGCTCTCGATAGATGAATAGGTGAATAGGTGTAAGCGTAAGCAACAATTGAGCCAGTTTTTTAAGAAATGTAATTAACATTTTACAAAAGTATTTGTTTGCTAAATTATGCATTTTAAATGTATATAATGGGCAAACATGCTGCTATTGCTGCTGCAACTGGCTCCCAACGAAAACAATTCAATAAAAAGACAAAATGTCAAACGGAATGTGTACAGGCGGAAACTATACAACAGATAATCTCGCTTCACGATAAATACCAAAAACGATCAAACGTAACCTCAAACAAATAGAGCAAGTGGTGATAGCCCAAATTTGCATTATTTGTAACAAAAACACTAACATTTTGCATAAAATGTGTGCTGTGTGTACCTTTAAAGTGTCAACAATTATTTACATATATACGCATAATGCATACATGTATATCCGATCGAATATCCGACTATCCGACAAGTCTACATATCATTGCTAATTTAATATGCAGTGTGTCTTTGAACAAAATGTTTGTTTATTCCAAATCAGCATATGAACCACAAGCCTATTTTTTTCTCATGCGAGAGACCTAGCTAAAAATGTATAAAAAAACTGAAGCGTATTCAAATTTTCATACATTTCAGCGTACACGCTCCATATCTCCTCCGTAATCCGTTTACATAACATGTTACGCATGCACGTACACACAACACACATTCATTTCATATGGTTCATACATAATCATATTTATACACACACCAAAAAAATGCGAGACTCGCGATTGTGTATGCTGCTGCTGCTGCTGCTGGCGTGAATACAAAATACAACTTGATGCATTTAAGAATGAAAAGTTTAGACGGAATTATTAGAAATGTATCACTTTTAGATGGAGTAGTAATACTTTTACATTTAGGATGTAAATATGATGATGATGGTGAAAAATAAATAAGTATTATGCTCTTGTTGTGCGTATGTAATATACCTGCAATACACACACATAGCCGAGCACACATATATTATATACACATCTCTTCACAAACACAGCACGACGATGAGACTCTGTTGTACGCCACGCATTGTTAGCCAAGTGTCAAAACAACACTCGGAACAGCAAGAATTACAGTAAGCATACTTATATTATGCAGCTCTTCTATAATACTTATAATGTGTGTATATAGATTACATGTTACTCAATGAAAATGATGATGATTGAATGAATCTAGTGCTACTATGTTTTATAGTTTTCCCTCTCGTTGCACACATTTCTGGGAGCATATATGGCCTATTATGCTTGCCTCAAGCAATGTAATCCACTTGATCACACTCCCTCACAGGATACACAAATAATGTGTAAATAGAAAGTAAATAAAAAAATAAATCACACAGAAAAAAAGACAAATTAGGTAGGAAGCAATCAATACACGTTGAAAATGAGGCAAGACGATTTGCATATTATATCACAAGGTTAAAATGGTGATGTGACAAGATGCACTCATCCAGTAAGTCCAGTACAAAGTTTCCATAGGTTTGCTTCTTCCACTGTGTAAAAATATTGAATATATGAAACACGAAAGAAAGGAATAATTAATTCCAAAATGCTTAGGAGTATATATTTCTTTTAAATATACCCAAAATATGTAACATTTTACCCCATTAAAAGTAGATTTTAAAACTTGTCAATCGAAAACTCGGAAAAACAATACAGGAAAAATGATGGAGTTGGAACAGTCCAATTTTGATGTCTCCTTGCGTCGATGCCCGTCGTACATGTCTGATTTGGTAGTGCCAACTCATGATACTCGCAGCTCTTGTAGCGTAATTGCCAATGATGCCGGAGACTCTTCTGCCACTTCCTGCAATGTAGATTCTACTCCAGACAACAGTACAACTACCCTCAAAGTCGAAGACCCGGGTGATGAGCTGATACAACTAACAGAGTCTTTTGGAAAACTAGTAGATTGTCCTTATAAAGCGGCGGGATGCACAGGTGCAATATATATATATTTACATGTATTTTTT
>JAITYZ010000080.1:0-11092 GCA_027744595.1 Paronellides praefectus | reverse complement strand
AAAAAAAGTCAGGTATATTTACGATATGATTATTGTTTTGAATGAGTTAATAGATGAGATGAGCTTCTCAAAAAGACAATATTACTACTATAACATATTATATGAGCATATTTCTATTATACTACTGCTTACGCACAGATCACACAATGCATAATTATTGAAGTTGTTGAGACGGCAGGAGATGCAGAGCTTCTGGAATTACCTGTGCTGCAATGTTGCTTACTGACATTTGTGTTTGTGTGTGAGAGAGAGACAAAAAGCTTCTTTTCAACTTAAATCAAGTGCAGCAGCACAAGAATATAACAAGTAATGCTCTTGTTTTTCCCTTTCTTTTTTTCCTTTGGGTTAAACAGCTCACACAGGGGTTCCAGTACAAATATGGAAATTGGATTTAAAAAGATGTTAATAGGTTTAGGCAGATTTTACCTGTGTGTATTTTTTGTCTTGTCTTGTTTGTTTGACTTCCCACTACTACTGACTACCTATATTTTTGAAGATCTCCCAAAGGTAAAAAAACGTTGAACACGCACACACTTGAATAAATTCAGATTGATCCTAAGATAAGTTTGTATTTAAAGTTACGTGTGTGTGTGTGTGTGTGTGTGTTTGTACCCTGTAGTAATCCTCTCTTTCTGCTTGAATGAACGATAATAATAATGTTATAAAAAAGAGTACATTTGAATTAGTTAAGACATCAAAAATTCTCCCAACTTTTTTTTACATAAAGAGACATGCCTATGTACACACATCTATGACTTTTGTGGTGTGGCAGCAATAAATAATATATTATCCTTCCACTTCTTGGATAAGATTGTCGATACTCCTGAATACAAAGCATCAAGTATATAGTGTGTAGTAATCACTTCTTTCTTCATACCTTCTTTCTGCTGTTGTTGTTGTTGATTTGATCGTGTGATACATTTTTTTGGGACTTGGGGCATTCGTGTACATGGAAAGTCATGCACACCACACCACCACCGGCCCTTTTGTATGAAAAAAAACTATTGAGTAATAATAATAATGATAATGCAACGTGATTTTGATAATCTTTTCATGTTTTTCAAAACTCTTTTAATTCTCACTTTTGTTATTGAATAAAAGAAGGAGAGAGAGAGAGAGAGAGAGAGAAAGAAAAGGGGTTTTAGGATGNGAGAGAAAGAAAAGGGGTTTTAGGATGAATTAATTTTCAACGACGTGTGTCGAACAATAATAGAGTGTTGTGTGTATGTAATAAGCACATGCTGAATGAATGTATGTACATATTAGTATTGGTTATTATTAAAGGAACAAATTATGATACTATTAATTTTTGTTATGTAATCCAATTAGTTAGAAAAGAATAAAAAAGCGCTGCTTCATGCTATATAGATACCTAAATACATATGGACATGCTACAATAGCTTGGGGGCACCTGGAATGCATATGTAAATGTATTTTTTGTAGTAAAATTTCTAATGAAATCTTTATACTCGTCTTGTTGAAAATGATCTTAAAGTCATGATCATCATATCACTGTCTTCTTCTTATGTATATGTACCTATGTATTTGTATGATTTGCTGTCTATAGGATTGAGTCAATCAAAAGAATTTACCAGTCGTAAAAATGATGATTATGATGATATGTTCTTCAGAAGAGTCAAGCGTTTGAAGGACACACAGATCAAGCAGGAATCAAAATTATTAGAAATTCATGTGTACTGAATACCGATGATGACCAATGCAAATGACCAATACTGCACATTCTGCCAATAATGCTAACTTGTCCATGCCTTTTTTCACTTCATTAGCGATGATTGTCACGTACGTACCTTTTTTTATCTGAACATATGTTTAGGTACAAATATGATTTTCCTTGAGAAATATACTATCCTTCAGCCCCTCAATCACTCACTGGCAATTAATTCCACAGTCCACTACCACAACAGCCCAAAAATTCACGATAAAAATGTCTACATGGGAGTTGTAATGGGAAAATTTCAAGTTGTATTTTTGATGCAATTTTTACAATGAAAAATGATGGGATGAACCACCACCACCGTAAAATATGTAATAGTCATTTATAGTACAGTAGTAAGGTAAAAAGATATATCGATGGAATAATCCAACATGGATGATAGCTTGTGGCATTTGGCATTATTCGCAGATAAATATTATTGCTACACACACACAAGAGAGTATTAAGGATGCATTTGCCAAATATGGAGGTTCTAAAAAAACGTCTACCAGATCAGGATAGACTCCTATGAAGATCTTCATCTCTTTTTCTAGTGGTGGAAGTTGAAGTAGCTTGGACGGTTGGATGGACCACTACATGTCATGTCATAAAAGTCTAAACCACGCCAAAAAATAAAAAAAAATAAAAAAATAAATCTCTGTTGAATTTTCCTTTTAGTCATAAGGCCAAGCTAATTACTTATGATAATACATTATAAACATGTGCTAAATATTTTTTTTAGTGTGGTCACAAACTACCAAAAGCGCATTAGGAAGAGAGAGAGAGAGAGATAGGTAGTTAGACTCAATCAAGAAAATGTTGTTGTAAAACATGAGTTAAGTGTATGCATATCTAATGAGATGGCACATACTACACACAACACACAACAACAAGCTTTAAAAAAGGTATTAATCTCCGTTTTAGTCATAGCGGATTACCTCATTTTCTCTAATGGGACTGCCTGGCTAAAGGATACATGGGTATATCAATATAAGCAGCACAACAGCTTTATTTTAACATGTAGGCTGAACTGGTGATGGTTAAGCCTGCAAAGAAGAGAAGTAGTAGTCAAGTCAGTCATATCATTTTATGGCATGACAAGACTTGTGATAATGTGGCAAACCGCAGTGCACCTCCTTCCCAATTTCCACCTTACACTATGCACACCGCATGAGAGTTATTACACCAACCTGTGGGATTTTTAGGACCTCCTCATTGAGGTAATTTGCCCAAAAAATGAGCAGAGAGGATTAAAAAAAAGAAGCTGAAAAGTTGTTTTAAACTTGTAGTGGCGGTGGGTTTTTTTAGGGAAAAAAAGAAGAAAAATGATGATAATGTTTGGTACACACGCTCATCTCATCGTCATCCTCCTTCTTCAGGAAATGAAATGCTCGTTACATTCAACATTGCAACCATTTAAGCATCATTTTCATATTTTCATCTTTGTAAAAACTCACCTGCTTTTGAGAGAGAGAGAAAAAAAATCTTCTTCAGGAAATGAAATGCTCGTTACATTCAACATTGCAACCATTTAAGCATCATTTTCATATTTTCATCTTTGTAAAAACTCACCTGCTTTTGAGAGAGAGAGAAAAAAAGAGAAGGGAGATGACAGGAGGACACGGTGGTTTTGGGAGGGTTTTTAAGCGTGCAACTCACATAGTCAAAGTCCAAATAGGATTTTTTTTAAATATATTTTTTTTTATTCTGTAAGGTTTATAAAGAAAGACTCATCATTTAATAGAGAGGACACCGCAGCTGCTTATATGCCTTGTTGACGTTTTGTTGACTGTAGAGCGGGGGTTTGTTGGTTTTTTCTTTCTTGTTGTTGTGATAATAATGTGATATCATGATTACATTACCATTTTACAAGAAAAGCACACAAAAAAGTAAGTAGTTTACGAGATGACGGCGGTTATTATACGCCTGGTGATTATGAAGAAGAAGAGGGACATGAGGACGATGATGATATTTTTGTAAAATGAATGAATAAGTAAATAAAAAAATTGTACTACAATCTTAAACACTGGTGGCATATTAGCTATATATTATGATAAGGAGCGTGTAGTAGATTTTTGTAAAAGGATAAGAGAAAATGAAAAAGAGGAAGACGACAGGAAAAGGGCTGCTGTGAGTGAGAAGCAAAAAAAAGGTAGTAATTAAAAAATATTAAAGAGATGAAAATCTACTTGCATGTAAGCAGGGAAGAAAATAAGGAGGAGTGAGTAGGTGGAGGATGATGTTGATGATGATGATGATAATTCTGACTTGCTGTGAGGGTGGGACTTTACCAGCGGCAGTGGCACTGGCAGTGAAGGGTATTAAACAGCTGAAGACAAGCCACTTAAAACTTTAAAATTGTGAACGTTTATATAGGAAAATATTATACATGACGGGATATTATTATGCTGGGTAGCAGTTTTTATTTTCTCATTGAATTTGATTATAAGGGGGTATGAGTATGGTAGGGGTTGAAGAAGAAGCAGAGAGAAAAAAAGATGAGAAATGCAGAAATTAATATTTCCCATACCGTTTACACACGTTTTGTCTAGGTAGATTAATATGACAAGATAAAAAGAATAAATAATATGATGCACCAGGATTTACTAACTACTACTGCAGTGCCATGACTTTAAAGTTTATTGGAACAGAATAGCAAAAAAATGTAACAGTGCATACAGACGTTTTGTGGGAGTTGTAGTGGTAGTGGTGGTGGGGTGGGTTGGAAAGGATGATGATGCATTTGCATAATATCACCACAACATATCATCATAATATTCAGTTTAAAATTGGTAAAGAGTGAAATTGAACGTGGAAAAATAAAAAGGGAAACAGGACGGTGGTGGTGGTGGTTGGTACACGGTGGCATTTGACGGGAAGGGTTAAAATTGAAGCAGACGTTGTGTTTTATGTGAATTATCATGATGATATGAAGAAAGAAAGGGCTTGGAAAGAGGATGAGTATAGATCATGATGATGAAAAAACAAAAGTACATCTCGTTTCCAGCAATGCAGCAGCAGGCCAGCAACTATTATGTATGTGGTTCGCATCATTTCATGAAATGACGTGCAGCAGTAGAAAATCCCAAGGTGTGGCACTCACAAAAATCAAAATCAAGTAGCCACTGCTGACAAACGGATGAGCGACTCTTCATCTCTTCTGAGAAGAAAAAAAAATCATCTGTTGTACGTCTCAAAATTTTAAATTCTAATTCGGTTGCTCTCTGTTGGTCTATATCATAAAAAATATTTCACATGCAGCTTTATATATTTTATATACCAATGTTTGTATGTATATTTTTTACTCGAGAATATATAAATGGATGAAAATGTAGAACAAAGCCGTTTTCTTTCTGGTTCTTGTATAAATATTCCTTTTGGATTTCCGCAAGGGAAAAAAGGGGTGCATGCGTACATAAACCATATTATATTGTGGTTGTTGGTGTTGCTGCTGCTGATGATGATGATGATGTTGAAGGACTGAGAATTTTGTACCTACACGACGTACTCCACCTCCTGCCATGAAAAGACGACAAACGCAACAGCATGCTATCATAACTGTATTATTGCGGTCGTCGTCGGTCTGTGTAGTGTGTGTTGTTATATTACTATTGATGATGAGGTGGTTGTATTTTTACCTGTGCCCGCTTAATTAACAGGTGCATGAAAATAATTAATGATGCTATTTGTGTATGCGTAGTAGAGAAGAAGTGGTAATTGCAATTGCTGTGCGAACCAAACAGCGAGCATTTAATTATAAGTAAGTCGCTACTTGTATTTTTTTATATATATTCTAGTCTTCTTTGCGTTGTTATTTCCGAACGATAATTATGGAGGCGCAATGCTCATGTACTCTCTGTGTATGTGTGTGTTTGTGTATGTACACGCTTTAAATATAATTATTATTTAAGTTTTTGTTCGTTAATAGAGCTCTCGAGGTAATGTGCTGGGAGCACTGCGTTTTTGTGGACTTGTCAAGTGTGATGTGAGGATAGAAAATCATCTTTCATCAGTCACACAACAGCAGCAACAACAACAACGTAACATAAAAAAATGATTTGGATTGTGGATGTGTTTTTTTGTGTGTCCTGTTTGTTTATGTCGGCATTCCTCTCATCTGCGGCACATGCAAAAACGCACCATATCATCATCTCGATTTTTTCTCCTTTATTTATTACGTTTAAGGCACCCAAAGTTGTTAAAAAGATAGGGTTGTCATTAACTTTTTTTAATAAGAAATTACCCACCGATGTGTGTGTGTGTGTAAAATGTGCAATTAGCTACTTGCTCGTAGCGGCACTACTGCAGAATGGAAAAAGGATGCAGACATGCATGCTCATGATATTTATGTACCTATAAACGTTACAATAAAAATTTAATGCAATTTAGAAAGTATTTTGTAGGCAATTCAAAAAGGGTTAGATATATTGAGGGAGGATTGTGTGTTTTATAGTAAACAAGGTTGAATTTGTCACATGCGCCCTAGATCATGATTCCGAATGAATCATTTAGAGCTAAGGTGAATTTGATATGTTCATTCCAAAAGCTATCCCATTGACTAATCACCACCAGCATAGTAGCAGATTGGAATGAAACTTGAATGGAACTGTCAGGTTGAAAACTCGGTATAATACAAATAGCCTACACACAGATAGGTAGGTTGTATATACGTTTTGAACACATGTCATGTAAACTTCACAATGAAAAACGGGAGCAAAAAGGAAGGAATGACTATGACCGTACGTTTTCACGGTAAAAAAATCACAGCAAACAGTCTTGCAAACCGTGGTCTGAGTCTGGATCACTTCATTCATGAATCAGAGGAGAACCGTAATATTGATGGTCATCGTCATTGCACAGACATACCAGGCTCCGTCAATCAGAGTAGAAGGAAAAAGATAGATTGTTGAGATAATCTATAATTTTTTGGTAAGTGTTCTCCATACAATATGTATAATATGCTATGCACATCAAGAACATTCTGTCCGACTTGAAGAAATGGTTCAGCACGATTTTTTACCTCTGCCATGTTGCTGCTGTGAGACTTCTCAATCTGATCTGATTCAAAAAAGATGATCATCTACGTAAAAAAATAAGGCTTGGCATCTACATGGTAAACAGAGATCACGACGATTTAAGTCAGTCAGTCAGTGTGGGCGGCTAAAAGACTTCTTGTCATGTGCGTAATTCGTCCGTACAAATGCATGAAATATAAGTCGTTTATAATTTTTAGTTGACCAGTCTGTCTACTTGATTGGTCAGATACAATGCATTTGTAGGATCGCTAATTGGATTTTAGTAATAATGGCTAAACTGAAAACGTTACAGGTAAATCCCTAACATTCGAAGTGGGGAGATCAAACAAGGAATTAAAATACCTTGTGGAAAAATTGTTAAACTTTGAATTGCAGCAAACGGTCCTTTTGTATAGCATTACTATAGTTTATTGAATGTATACCTTTCCATGTCATGTGCTTATCTGACTTTACCACTCAGCAATTCATCTTCTTTGGATTCTATTTTGCTTCTGTATGTCGTTTTTTTTCTTGTCACGATGCAGAACCGATACGGAAGGTAAAAAATCTAAGGTATATGATGACGATGATGATCACTGCACCGTCGCGTCGTGAATGTTCATCTCTAGTGGCAGTACTGCACCGTATGCACAGGTAATAACAGAGAGAAAATGAAATCCTGAGTGATCATATCATATCACCAGCATGATCACCGTCTTCATCAAGAACCATTAAGTGTAGTTTACTTGCCACAATTCGGGTACGTAAATAGGGATTTATTGGTACATCTCTCAGTGGAACTAGTGCATTGCAATGATGACTATGCATGGAACTCTTGGTGCGCACGTTGAAGATTTGACCACGAGATATTTCCCAAGAAAATGCACTTTAATTTTAGCTACAACGTTTTTTTAAACATAATACATGCATAAATATATCCTACATTGCTTGCTGAATCAGTTAGTCAATCAAAAGGAACATGCATGCATACAAGATACATGCGTGAATGTGTACATAAGACAGATTCCAGACCTTGATCATTGTTGAATTCAAAAGGAAAAAGTAGGGGGAATGGAGGATGAAGCTAAAGTACAGTAAAAATACGTACGTACACATTGAGACGAAGAAGAATGAGTGACGAGAATTTATGGAGTCACAGTGGGATCGTAAATCACTCCAGTATACAGAATCAAAGTCAAGGGGTCGTCATCGTCATCAGCCGTAAATGTACATTATGCTCACTCTTTGTACACTATATATACACAGTAGTGTACATTAAACAAGCTTCTTTTTAATATTAACCAAGCTTCTTTTTAATCAAGGAGACAGTCATCAGTCATCCTTTCAGGAAGACGGCCACATCAACTGGATTTAGCCATAGAGTCAACTTGGTTTACTTGCTTACCTTTCTAGCATGTCCTGCGTGTAAAAAATAGATTTATTTTTAAAACCGTGAAAAAGGAGATTGTCCCATCCCATCTGTCTTTTTAATACCATTCTATTTAGCATGCTCCGTATCAAAATCACAGTTTAGAGTAAATCTACTAAAAGATTTTTTTATAAATAAAGTCACAATAAATCACGGATATATATAGGCATTTCGCCTATTTTTCACATTTGTATCATGTCGCCCCATTTTCAAAACGTGTGACTCATTATCATTCCCCATTAAAAATGCCATATTTTTTTAAACCGCAATTTGAATTGTGAATGCTAAATTAGTATGAACCAAATGAAAAAGTATTTAGTTTAATTTAAATTTACCATGCTCTACGCTTATAACCCAAAAGATAATGTTTTGAAAGTCAAGATAATAATTTCATGAGAATGCGGGCAAAACACTCAAAAAAAACTTTTTCTTAACATATTTTGGACGCTCGCTCAAAAGTTCATTAGCATTTCTGTACAGTTGACCTGACATAACAGACGGAGTGACGACGATATAATATATACCTAATATACTGTCCAACCAAGTGAATGTGGCAAGAGGCAACCCGACCAGAGAGTACCTATATTATATCCTTTCAAGTCAAAGCCAAAAGCCACACGTTCAAGTTTTAAGCCGCAACACAAACATACCTACTTACACACACAGAGCTTGGCTTGCTTCAGGTAAAATGAATGATATACAAAGTTGAATTCCAATTTTTTTATTACCAAAATCACATCACCCTCAACCAACCAGCCAGGCTCCTTTATGGTAACCTCCTGGGAGCATCAAAGAGGAAAAAGTTATTGCTGCAAAAATACTAGTCACTACTACCAAACAACGCAACAACTTATATAAAATTATTTCTTTTATGCCGCAGCCAAGATCATGATGGTGACCAACCGGCAGATTTTTTTATGCGCATCACCAAGTCATATATCTTTTCTCGATCTAAAAGAGACACCGCAAACCATGTTCAATATTTTTTTCTTGAAAAAAGTACAAAATATGTGAAAGAAGGTAGGTAGTATAATATAGAAAAAAAAAGACTTTCTTGTTGAAGGGAAAGGCTGCGGTAGTATGGAGCATATATAATATTATGCTCATGTTATACTTGTTGTTATTGGCCTTTGTCTCTGTGTGTGAGCTCTGTTCTTTTTTTGCTACTACAGGACTACCTGTACTACTACACTAACAACAACACAAAACTCAGCTTCTTTTTAAGTCTAATCAGCTTGACATGGCTGATCTTGTTTCCTTCTTGTTTAGTTTTATTATTACGGTGATTCTCTACAGGACTACCTGTACTACTACACTAACAACAACACAAAACTCAGCTTCTTTTTAAGTCTAATCAGCTTGACATGGCTGATCTTGTTTCCTTCTTGTTTAGTTTATTATTACGGTGATTCAAGAAAAAAAGTTTTAAAAAATGATCTCGGCATTTACGCAGGAAAACATTACCAACTTGATGCTTTTTACGCCATGTACCTGCTAAGGATCATCATAACGCACATTATGTCCAACTCATGACAAACAGTCGAGAACCAACCCATAGTACAAGACGTTTGAGGAAAAAAATACGCGTAGTAGCAAGCAATAAGATATTAAATAGAAACTGATATCATTTCACTTCAATTTTTTTAACGTGAGATTTGATGCAAGATCAAAATAAAAAAATAAAACTTTTCTCTCCTTTCGACTTTTTCTTGTCATGTTTGTTACTTGTAACTTTTTTGTTGCTGTTTGTTGTTGATGTTGATCGTGAGTGAGCATTTCCCTTCTGTTCCCGTGCATTTAAAATACTACATTTATGTGTATATGTGGTATATATGTACAAATGTACATATTCTCTCTCTCTCTCTCTGCTCTCTTCTTGCTGTTTTAGTGCCGACTTTGGGAGTAAATCAATTGGGACAGAAGTACAGAAGAAAAACAGTTTGTCTGTTCGTGTGTGTCTTTAGTCCTCAACTCTTCTGGTGGTGGTGTCGGCACAGGAGCTTCTGACAAAACTGGTCACTAAAAACTCCATGTCTCTCAGTAGGTTCCACTTTCCTTCCATCCACAAATCCACTTTAAAATATCACAAAACAATAACAATAGGCAAAACATAAATACTACTTCATGCATACACATAATATATATATACCCAAGTAATATAGAAGCATAAATTTGTCTTGTATAATAATATTATGATGCTATTCAGCATTTGCACAAAAACCTCACTCTGATATTAATTCCCATTAAAAGCAAAACCGAGTCGTCGTCATTTCATGTAAAATAACCGAACGAATGATTTTCATGTTGTTATGATGGAATAAATGTATCTCTCATCATGACCATTATAATATCTAGAACTGCATATCATACATTTTAGTGTATCACTTTTGAATTTTATTTTTTATTGAAGAATGATATTAGTGTTTTTTTTTGTTAAGACACCCTCCGTGGCTCACTAGCTGTCCATGAGATAAGAAACGATGACCGAGTGCAGTCATGTCGATCAAGTGACGATGCAACTTGAGAGGATGCAAGAAGAAGAAGAAGAGAGAAAAAAATGCTCTTGACATTTGGCATCATCATAATAATATTATTGGCATTCAATTCAAATGGTCAGTCAGCATGCTGCAGAATCATCACCTGATCAATGATAATACTAATAATGATGATGATGATGATGAGATGAACCATCAAAAAATCTAAACTCTTATTTTTTTTCTTTTTGAAATAACACGAAGATTTAAACAGCTCTTTATAGCATGTTACATGATGATACTGTACGATACACAAAAGGAATAAAATAAAACTGATCGGCAAAAATAAAGCTAGATGAATTGAATGATGAAAAAATAAGTTTGCTTTGAGTTTGAAGCAAGAAGCCAAATCAATATTACCTATATAATATGTACATACCTTTGTATGCCTACATGTATT
>JAITYZ010000079.1:0-16845 GCA_027744595.1 Paronellides praefectus | reverse complement strand
GTCTATAAATATTTAGGCACCCCCATCTTTCTTGATGAGCTTGACTACTTGTTTTTGCAAAAACTGGAGCCTACGGTATGTATATTGAAGCTATCGAAAGAATAAAGTCAAACTATTTATTTGCTACTTAGATGAAGACAGGCAATGCAGCCAATATTTGAAATATTTATGCAGAAAGAGTAAAATAGATGGATTGCATGGTTTACTAGTGTGGAGAAAGCAGCGAAGAGAGACATGGGAAGAAAAAGGGAAAGCAATGTCTGCTGCTACTCCACAAAGCCCAAATGATAGTTGTCAGGATGAGGTTGAGAAACAAGGATAGACTTTTCCAAAGAAAAGAAAAGACGTCAGCGACCAACGGTCCTTGAAAAATGAAATGAGAAGCATTTCACTCTCTCAGCTCTCTCTCTCTCTCTCTCACACACACACTCTCTCACAAACACAAAGATATTTGCTCTCTTTTCAGTAGGATGAGAGCTTATTTGTTGATGTGTTGTTGTGCTGGGTGTATGTATTCAGAATAGACTAGAGGCAAAAGGCTTTAAAAGGAAAAACAATCAAGTCAAGTGTATCTCTGCAAGAGCACTACACACACTCCTATCCGTCATAGTTATAAACAAGAACATCATCACATCACCACCACCACCATCATCATCATGAACATGTTTTCATTTCAACTACTACAAACGTTCACATTTCTTCAGGGTCTTTGCCGTCTTTTTAAGGTCATTACTACTCCTTTCCATGAATAAATAGGTACACTAAGGTCGTCACAAGTGTTTTATTATAAAAAGACGACATAAGTAATGTCATTCTAGTCATTATGCAACATGATATATATTTCATCATAACAAATATGCTACCTACCCAACTTTTATCAATTTCATTTCAATTTACCATATACCATCATGCATTTTTTATGCCCTGATGTAAGCAATATTGCATTGTTTTAAACTTTTGTTTGCGCAACAACTGGATAAATAATTCAAACTCTACTTTGCCTCTTACAAGTTTACCGCCTGTAAAAACATGTACACTAGTATGATATCCAGTTGTTGATAGACATGTCTTATTATTTTGTACAATATGTAAATAAATTATGTTTGGGGGAAAGAAGCACGTGTGTGACATGCCTGTTTTAATGAATTTTTAATTGGGTCTTCCAATGCCCCAAATTGAAAAAGTGATAAAAATTTCCTTTGTAACAAAAAAACGCGTAGTTTTCTAAATACACAACATCTTTCAAATTATCAAAAAAGCTATAAAATATAGACAATTGCATGTAAATTTATAAAAAAAGAAACATGGTTTTTTACCGGTAGCCGAAGCCCCGTTGGTGAATGTAGGTCATCAGGAAGATTCTCTTGAAATGAACTGTCAGGGAAATCATGTTGACAATTTGTTGCAAAGAAGATGAATATAAGAATGGTAACAACGAGACAAGTAGAAAAATTTGATCCTTTTAAACTAGAAAGAAAGTTTGTGGTATGTAGGTTATATATCGTAAATTGTTCAACAAAAAAATAGAATTCCAGGTACTATAAATATCAAGTTGACTTTTAGAAGAAGAAAAAAAATATTAAGTGGATGACAGTTTTATTTTATATCTCCGCCTTATCTGTGAATGCTGTTGAAATGGCTATCAGTGTCAAGGAAGGATTCAATTCTCTGGTTTCGAGACACCTTTTTGTTGTCTGTTAATTTCCTTTTTATTTTTTTGGATGACAACAGCAGCAAGCTTGGTTTTTTATTTTTTTTATTTTGTTTTGATTGAAAGGCAGTAAAATACCTTTGCTCGCCAAAAACGTGCTGCACCAATAACAAGACAGTGTGACAGATGACAAGCTGACGAGAATGATGATGATGATGATGACAATTTGAGCAGCGACACAGCACACCGGATAAATATTGGTGCACACACGCTTGCAAGCAGGCAGAGAGAAGAAATAAAGAAGACAGATGTGAATATGATTCAGCTTCAACGCTGACTGTTTTTGTATTGAGCTTGTCTACTTCTTAGTTAATATTTTCTTGGCAGGAGTAGCAAGCAATAATCCTTTTCTTCTTTTGCTGTTGCGTTTGTGCTTTGTGTATATTTCAATATATCAGTGCTTTTTGTTGTTGTTGAGTGCGGGGTATGGTGGTGGTGTTGTAAGGCGCGACGACAAGGTTGGCTTTTTGTCGCGGCCTGAGATTTTCTCCACTAAATTTCACGAGAACTGGAGGCCGATCTCAGGTGGAATGCCAGCCTATTGTCATGTATCCCAGCACTTTATTGTGATGGGAAGAGTGACGGGTTTGACTCTGTCTTGACTACCACACAATAGTAGAGCGGCAGTAGAGCAGCAGGAGTAGCATGAAAAGAGCTTTGGCGAAAGTGAAAACCTGACTCTGACTGAAACGAGTATACAGCTCAGCTCAAGTATTTATCCAGCTCTTCGCTATACCCTTTTTCTCTAAGCTCTCTCCTCACACACTACTGGAAGTGTGTCTGGACTCGGTGAAACTGAAACTGCTGCTCCTGTCGTGCAGGTGGAAAAAGTTTTTGGCAGACGCTTCTATTCACTCCAAATTGGAAAGTAAAAAGGATGTTTGCAAAAAAAAAATGATTTTTGCAAAACCAGTATACCATCAACATGCTTCTTTGGTAGTAGGACATGATATATGAAAGGCTTTTTATCCAGGCAGCACACAGCACAGCATACAAAACAGTCCATGTGGATGGTTAGAGTATTATAGAACCGCAGCATAGAAAAGGATGTGCTGCTTTTCCTCGACATTTTGCCGAAGGCTGAGTATTTTGCATTGTGGCGTATGTGTGTGTGTCCGTGAACAAGACTTTGCCAGTCAACAGCATAGCGCCACTGCATTACCCACTTTTTCTTACAATATAAAGCTGCAAATCTTCATTTCCATGTGTGTGCTCCAATGCCTTACTTTATATTACATGCATGTTATGTACATGGTATACCCTTTTCCCGGACTGCCTGCCTGGCTAATAAAAAAAGACATCCTGGTTTGGTAAGTAAAAGTACGTGAACCCACCGTCCTATAAAATGTGTACATGTACATGTATATGTATATATACGTTACATAAATGTGTTCATATAGGCATATATTTTTCTTTTTGCACACGTCATTTGGATAGTGTATCCTTTCTTCCTATTGCACCACAAAGCACACCAAATTTCCTGTATATCCAATTTCCAGGAGCATGGCAAAAAGGAATACATATTACTATTACTGTATTGATATACTAAGAAAAAGCTCTCCACATGTTGGCTTTTTTTTACATGGAGGCATACAAAAATCCTTATTTGTATGGGAAAGAGACAAAACAGCAGAGAACGGGCCTTCAAAACAGTTAAAATCCCTCCGCTCAAGTTTCAAAAGGAACATACTCGTCATAAATAGGGTTAGCAAGCTTTCTGTTATAAAACCGCTAATATACATATTATTATGTGGGTACGCGTATAAAACTGACTCTACTCTACACAGAGTCTACACATATCACACATCAACAAACTTGCAAAAGAATACAACATCGGTTTCAGTCGGTTACCGCCGGCGTTTTGATAAGTATATATGTTCTCATGATGATGCTTGATGCTCCTCTGTATAAATAGCAGCAGGAAAAGTGTAAACCTAAACCTCTTTGTAAGGCCAAAAAGTACGGTTAAAAAGTCCTTCCTTCTATTTCACATTTTTCCCATGTTCCATACAATCATAAATATATGCACACGCACACGACGTGTCTCTGTGTGCTTTTATCATATTTTTGGTTCTTACATTTATACAAACAAGACAATTGTAAACTATCAGCTCAGCAGCAGCAATAGTACATATTAGATACACACAGCTGGTAAACATGATGATATGACACGTATAAAAATACATACATAAATATTATAACAAAAGTGTTATTCAACAAATCAACATGTTGCTACTTGGTTTGAAGATAATAATGTATGTAGGTATGTATGTATGTATGTATTTTGTTCTGTGATGCCATGCATGCGTGATTGTGTGAACTTGAATGTATGTACACCATGTACATAATATTTATTTTTGTTCTATTTTTGTAACGTTTTTTTAGTCTATTAGCATCCTTTTAGAAAAAAATGCAGGAAAAGTGAAAAATATTTTTTATTTGTCTTTTGTTTGTTTTTCTTGTCAGGTATAAACCGGGCATTTCCGTTGTGAATTTCAATACAAACATTTTTTACTTTTATTTTCACTCAACCGTGGCCATGCCCATGAAACGAGAATGGTACACTTTCTTAGGTAACTAGGTAGTCTTGTTTGAACTCACGCTATATGTGCTTTGTTGGAGGATTTGTCATCAGCATCCTCGCTTTCTCTTTTTCGTTCAACTTTCTTCAGACATTTTTTTTACACATTCGTCATTGTGTCTCAGAGGAACAACCAGAGAGTATATATCAAACAAGTTATGTGCAGGCGTGATTATTCGGTGTTTTGTAATGATCCTCGTTTGCGAAATAAGGAAACATTTTCAATGTCACAGTAATGACAGTATTATATATATTTTTTACATGTTTTCAGGAAATCTTTCTAATCTCAAAATATAATGTTTAGGAGAATGTTATTTTGGCGTCTTTATTTTGTGAGAGGAAGAAAATAAAAAAATAAATGCGGGATTCTTAAGAGTTTTGCACATGAAGACTCAGCACGTGTACTGCACTGGAGAGTGTAAATGCGTGCGTAAGACAATGATCTAGCTTTTTATGGGCAATGAAAGATGATGACGTCTAAATGAGAACGAACTTTAGAGTTGATTAAATGCCAATTTAGTGTATAATGCCCCTGAGAATAAAACATTCTATTTTAAAATCTTTTAATCAGTTTGTAAATTCATAGGTGAGAATCATAGAGGTATACATATACATACCTATGCATAATATGCATAATATTATGTATTCCAACCTTGACAAAAGGTCAATCGACTTTATAACATTTCAACTGTGAAAGGTTACTTAGCCCTTATCTCCGGTTAAAAATGGAGAATCTCTGCTTTGTTTGTGTCCCGGGAATTGGAGTACGTACAAGCTACCTAATTGACATGAACTCTCGACGAAAAAGCACGTGACCAGATCATGTAAAAGTATATTGTGTTGTAAAAGCTTCCAATAAATCGTTAAAACTTTTGAGAAAGAGAAAAAACTTTCCATCCTTTGAAATATCATTATTGCAAATTGAATGCCTATGTATTTGTGCGCATTGTACAAAAAATATTAAGTATTTTTTGAAAATCCGCTAGAAATTCCCATTAGCCTCCCACTTAAAAAATGAACATATCATCCTCTCAATTATAAAAGCTACTTGGTTTAACAAGTCAACAAAAATCTCATCAAACTTTGAAACACTTTTACCAGTAGTTATGTTATGAGACCTCAAAAAATCAATATATTTTATTGATACAAAAATGCTTTAAACTTTGAATAAATATAAAATTTATTTCCCAAAAAGTATTAATTTAAAGTCCGATTTATTTTACACCAAAGTATTACACAGTAAATTAATATCCTCGTGCTATTAAAATCTTTTAAGGTCTATGAACATTAGTAAAAACCGAGTGTAGTCAAGGCAACATTTGGCAACAAGGAGTCATTTCTTGGTGAATAATATACAGCGTACTTACCATCAAAACAAAATATATTTTAATACTTAGCTTAGTGGGTATTCATTGCATTTTATTATTAGTCCCAGCGGCCCAACAAACTAATTCATCATCGTCACGTACTTCTCTCTTTGCATATATTATAATAAAAATGCAAAGCAACATCATCCACCCACCAACCTCATCATCATCATTCTAATTCATTGTCATCATCATCATCATTGGTCGTAGCAAAACATCTTGTATTAATGTAGGAAGCCCTGAAGCACATGTCAACTGTGAGAGAGCGTGAATGGAAAGGCTGCTGCTGCTGCTGCTGCTGCAGAGCACCAAATCAACCAACACACACACACACACACCATGAATAATGAAGGTTCAAACAAAGAAACAACAATAATAGCCATGTAGCCACGCCATGTCACATACCTGTGCATATTTTCTTTTTTTATCTGTGTCCCTATAAAAAAATCCTCACGTTGAGTCTTGATATATCAATAATACCACCACATCATCATCATCATCATCACAGACACAATGTAATTGTAAATANCATCATCATCATCACAGACACAATGTAATTGTAAATAGGTATATAATATAAGCATAATACATGTGTTGGTATATTATCAGCCAAACATTAATAATAATTGGTGAAACATCATAAAAAAAGATAAATGAGAATCAAATGCAATTATTCTATTTACAGATCAACAACCGACCAAAGTACAAGAAGAAGGAGCTGATGATGAGAAAAAACTATATATTTTCTATGCTGACTAACTCAGCATTATTTTATCATCATCATCAACATCATCTCAGATAGCTTTGTAGAGATTGATGGCTGTTTTGTATAAAAGAGTGTTTACTGTTGTGTATTTGTCTATTGGATAAGGTGATACAGTATAATATATTATATGCCGTGATGATGCTCTCTGTTTTTATAAGCATATAGCCAACAGTCAAAAATATGAGAAAATAGAGATTGAACAAGAGATGAGGCTTTTATTCAGATGGAGGAGTCGCAGCAGGTGCACCTTTCTTCATTACAGACACTCATCTTCTCTCTTATTCTTCTTCTTGGAGTTGGACCGACCATTTTTTTTGACGACATTGGAATTAGAGAGTAGGCAGGTTGGCATGCAGGTTGAGTTGAAGATGTGGAGAGAGAGAGAGAGAGAAGAAAAGAAAAAAAGGCTTTTGCATTTACACTTTTTGTCTGCATACCTTTTCGTCTCGAAAAATGTTGATGATGATGCAGGTCCAACAACGCGATACAATACCCTGTCTTGTTTTCTTCTTCTTCCTATTTGTATTTTACCTGTTGTTATTGAAGCAAAAAGTGAGAAGAAGACGCGAAGGAATGCATGCTGGCCGAGAGCGGTATAATAATCATCTTTTACAACAACGCCAGGCAGGCAGGTAGAGAGAGAGAGAGACCAAACCATGTCTACACTAAAAAAACCACCCTCGCCACCCTCGACATTCTCATGTGAATAGGTACTAGGAAGGATGGAATGATACAGCATGATGATGATGATGATGATGCCACAAAAACCCAAACGAATGAACCCAAACCCCAGCATCAACCAAAAAGATTATATTTTATTTTCTGCTTTTATGTGTGCATTCACCTGCAACAAGTCTTCTGGTACTTTTTTCCTTAAGTAACCTCAACCGAAAAAAATATCCCCTTTGGAGAGAACAAGAAATACATATAGACAATTTACTTGCGTACGAAAGAGAAAAAAAATTATTAGAAGGCCGAGATCTCAAAGAGATACCACAGGAGCCTTTGGGAATGTAAGTTAGAAGACAACGTAACGCAACGCCAACGCCGCCACCACCACCACCACCAACAATGTAAATAGGTATGTGCATACCTCTTCAAAAAAAAAACAAGCTCTCTGGCCCTGATGAAATGAGCAATTTTTTAAAAACCTTAAAAAGGTACTGTAAAAAATATATAATCTTTTTATATACATAATCCACCTTCAACCTCTTCCACCTACTATCCTTCCTTATTTTCTCTCTGCATTTTTTTCTCTGTATGTCGGCCTATTTTTAACAGGGAAGGGGTACAATAAAGCATAATCAAAGTTAAAAATGGTTCACACAGCCCACCTTTTTATTTACTTTCCTAGATTACCAAAGATGAGAGTAGTGGAGTGGAGGAAGAAGAAGAAGAAGAGGAGTTTAAAACACGCAAAGCTGCATGATCATCATGCATTATCTCATGTTTAACTGAAAGATGAGAGAGACTTGAAAATATTTATTTTTTTATCGCAAGCTTTTATCTATTTTCCAGATTTTTTTTCTTCAAAATGTTAAGACAAGATTTAGATTTTTTTCTTAAATGTTTTAATAAAGGGCGAGATGATGGGAAGAAAGAAAAAGTTTCAAAATGAATTCTTGTTGTGTTGTTACGTGTGTGGGGGAGATGCAGTTTGAAAGATGATGAGGATGGTAGAGAGATGAAAAAGTGGAATAATAAGAAAAACAAGAAAAGCATTAAAAAATCAAGTGACTGTTAACTTTTTTTTAGAGTAAAGGACAAGTAAAAAATTATAATGATGAGGGTTCAAAAAAGTAAAATGAGTTGTGAGATTTGTTGTTGTGAGCGCCGCTTCTCTCATCCTCTTTGCGCGCTCGCTGCTCACTTAAAAAAGAAGTTACTTCAGAGCTACTTCGCTTTCAGATTTCACGGAACAAAAAGGCGACAAGGTCACCTCAATGCTACACGTTTTGGTGGTGGTTCACATATCGACACACATACAATAAATAATCTTCGATTGTAACAAAAAAAATTGTGTATATTGTTATTATCATAAAAAAGGGTCGGTATAGTTTTCTATATTCTACAAAGTATACTTGTTCTTGCAAAGCTATAATACAACAACAGTAGTAGCAACTAGGGGTTGCTAATCGAGACCGGACTCAATGAGCACCCAATGAGTCTCCAATCCAACACAAAGAAATAAATGAAGACCCAGTAGAGACTTAACGAGTCCCGATAAGCTCAAAGTTATTATTTGGAATCTATTCGGTTTCTTGTGCCCGTCCTACTGTTATCTAAAATTTATTTGCAAAAGTGTTCACATAAGTTTCGGCAATGGTCTTTTCGCACGTTTAAAACTTCTTTGGTAGTTTTTAGTGCTTATGCTGCTTTAAATCAGCTCAAACACCCTTTTCAGTTTTCACGTGTGTATCATCTTCATTATGAAAATTTTGTCGAATTCAGTTGTTATTCCATGAAAGGGCTTCATTGTTTGTATAATGGCACAAAAATTTCAGAACCCGAACTCGCTACTTATGAGTAGGAAGGGCCGTTAGAAAACTGTTATTCCCCCTGCTTGTTCAATGCTTTGTCGAGACCCGATAACCTTATTGATAAATTCTCGGTAGCAACTTTGTTCGATAAGTCTCCATTAGAGACTCAATATGCAATGGCTAGTAGCAACGTATTTTTGAAAGGCTAATTAATAATAAAAAGGTGGACTACACATCAGTAGCGCACATACACCAAAATATAAAAGAACACATGCATTCATGTTCACACAGAAATTCAGAACAGCAGTCTGCCACAAAAACTCATCTTTGTCTGCCTGATGCATAAAGTGAATGAACAGGAATGCAAGAAGAAGCAAAAAAAAAGAATAATAAAATGATGATCAAATCGAATTGTCAGCAAGGAGCAGAAGCAGTAGAACAAAAGTCAGAGGAGTAATATTATTATTGTTATTATTATTATTATTATTATAAAAATGTGCATTTGAATAAGTAACAACCACTTTGCAAAGGTAAAAAAAGGTTGTACGCGTAATACAGAGTTGTAGAGTATAATATATGTGTAGTAAGTAGTAGTGGATCGGTTGAGGTGATACATAAATATAAATTTTTTTGAAAGCAAAATAAAAAAAATATTCTACGACAGGTTGGTTAGTTTGGCTTATTATTTGGTATGCCATCAGAAAAGATACGAAGAGTGAAGACTGGTATGTGCGGTGGTGGTGGTGGTGCTGATGTGGTGGCACGGCTTTTTATTACTATTTCGCCGTCGTGGTACTTACCAGTAAATGCGTGTGAGCAAAATTGTATTTTGCTCATTTTGAACCTGACGTACATATAGCAGTCGTATAGTAGTGGTTATTGCTTGTGTGGGGATGATTATATTGATGCTGATGTGATGATGATAATAATATGATGCCCATGCATAGCAGTGGTGGTGGTGGTGTGGTGCATGCTCCTTGAACCTTTTTTTTGCTACCTTTTGCAAAGTTAAAAGAAATATGTAGCTCAAAAAGAAGAGCAATCAAGCAAGGAGGAAAGCAAGAAACAATAAATATTGGTGATGTATTGTAGGCAATACAGGTTGTTGTTGTTGTTCAACATGATCTTTTGATGAGAAGACTATGCTGAGAATGAGACCTTTGAAAAAAAAAAGATGAAGCTGGCTTTTGGCCGTGTGGTGTGGTTGTTGTTGGTGGTGGTGGTGGAGGAGACGGAGATGAGATGTAGCCAAGCCAGTAGTACAAGTGGACAAAGTGGACTGCTTTTTTCATCGGCATCATCATCATCATCATTATGGTCACATTATTATTATACCAGCAACCAGATGAAAAAAGGAGTTAACATACACAACTATATCTACATACTTTTTAGTCACGATATCTTGTAAAAATATAAAAAAGTTGAAAGAGCAGATCAAGCAAGGCAGTCAGGGAGAGAGAGAGAAATACTTTTAAGAAGAAGAAGTCTCTTTTTTAAATGATTTTTTTGTTATGCTTTTTACAACTTCTCTATAATAGTAGTAGTAACAATAAATATATGTTTTTATGTACACGCATAAGACAAGGAGGTAAAAATACTGGTCGGGTTAGTTTTTGGTTCATCTTCTTCTCTTCATCTTCTCTCTTGTTCTTGAACATGTCTTGGTTTTTTTTACCTGATGATGATGAGGAGAGCAGGTGTATATAATAATATATCTTGAGATGGTGTACCTTTCTATTTTATCTTTTTTTTTTCTTTCTACATAGCAGCATAAGAAGAAGAAGAAGAAAACTGGAATGCCAGGGGCAAGGCGAGGTGCGGGTGGCTAGCCACCACCACCACCACACATATAGTATAGTATACATACATATATTATATATATATTTTTACAAGCATATATAAATACGTTGCGAGGGTGGCTTAATTGCTAAAAGGCCCACGGTTGCCTCACCTCACCTTAAGGTCAAATCTACGTCCTTGCCCAAATACCTTTCTTTTTTTACGTGCCTACATATATCCTTTTACGACGACAAGTGTGTGGCTCTCAAACTTGACTTGCCTGTTATTACTCTGATAATACGTGAATACATACATGTAGTAATGTATGTACATATGTAACATGTTTTTTTTTCTTCAAAAGATGAGATCCTTCTTCTTCTTCTTCTTCGAAACCTTTTTTTCTTCCTTACACATAACTTTTTCTTCTCTTTTCATCTCTTTCCCTCTCTCTTTAGCCTTTTACACACACACTCTCAACTCAGCTCATCAGACAGGAGGACAGGTTGTCTTTTTTTTCTTGAGTATATAAAGCAGGAGTACGAAGGGAGATAGGCCCACATACTTACATGTCGTACTTCTAATCTATACATTACACACGTCATCATCATCAACATCATCCCATCTTTTACAACAGCCACACCACCACCAAAAAAAATATATAGCTTTTGTTGCTGCTGCATAACAACTTTGACTATCTCTCTCTCTCTCTCTCTCTGCTTAATTTACAACAAGCGTTTCTGCATTCTTTTCTAACAATCTCTCTCTCTCTCACTGTCCATCCGGCTCCTTTTCTTTTTGCCCCAGCTTTTTTCATCTTGTCATGTTATTGATTACGATCGCTGTTTTTTTTCCTTGTGCCTTTCTTCACTCTCTCACTTTTGCGTTTTGTACCTACTATAATGTGTATACTTGTTCTTGTAATATGCAATGCATATTATATTTATCTGTGGCAATTTTTTTTCTTCTCTATGTGGTCTATATATGAAAATCCGCTTCAAGACGAGGATGATAGGCGTATGTTATAATGATGATGATCATCATCATTTTGAGAGTGAAGACCAATAAGTGTGATGGTGATGAGATGAGCGCCACGCCGATGAGATGAGAATGTAGTGGAAAAAAGTAGAGCACCTTCTTACTTTTTTTACCTGTAATAATGCGTTTGTCATCATTATTAGAGCCATATAATAATAATAATGTGCTTCTTGTGATACTTGTTATAAAAATGTGGATACAAAGTTTTGCCCTCCCTTTTCTTCACATGCATGTGTGTGTTTTAATTCTATTTTGTATGTAAGTTGATAGTATCAACTTTTGATACTGCAATGCAGAGTAAACGAAGATCCAGCGCAAAAAAAGGGAAACAATATTGCATACTTTAGTCGAAATTGCTATTTTCGTATGTTTTGCTATAGATTTTACTTCTCTTGTTACATATATTATACTTCCTTGAGATTATCAAATTTCAAAATACTTATAAATATCGCTTAAAAATAAACATCATTTTGATTTTTTATGCATGCAATACACCTTCATTGTTTAGAAGCTACTGCTCGTGCATTGTTTTTTATAAATAATTCAGATAAGATGACAAAAAAGGCACGTACATTTTCTATTTATTCTTGAGTTTCTAAATTTAAAACAAGCAAGTTTCCTACACTGTTCCTTTGTTTTCAGTTTGGAGTATTTCAACAAAATAATATTTTATTATGTAGTTTACTTTGGTATCAAAATATATTTGCCCTCATTACTTTTCTTATTGCGAAACTGCATATCATGTGCATAAATGTATAGAAAAGACATATTGACGTGTGGGTGTAGTGTTCATTTCGGGTTATATTTACACATGTAATAAGTGAGTACGTGTTTCACAATGTTTTTTATTATTCCTGGAAAAAAATCAATAAAAATGGTACCAGCTCACGTGTTGTACTTTGTGACTTTGTAATTTTTGTAATGCGATGAAATATTTGAACTTGGTGTCATAAATCCCATTACCTATTTACATTTTCCTAAATTATCAACTTGTATCACATGAGCATGTTGTAATGTTGTAATATGTTCAGAACTAATTTTTTCCTTTTTTGAAAAATAAGCCCAACGTTGTATTCACCGCCTTTCTGATAAAAAACAGATTTCGTAGGAGTAAACGTCAATGAGAGAAAATTGAATTACCATTTTTTTAGTATCCAAATTATTATCCTATTCAATTCTCCTTCTTCCTCTTATCTTTCTTTTTTCCCCTGTGATGCTGATAGCTTGTCATTATCATTGTCATCATTAATATTAATAACAATAGGCATGCATATTATTAAAAGTGGAGTAATGGTATGCACGTCTCTCCACTCCATGCTGACAACACCTATAGGGCACATTGCAAAGGGATTTCTTTTCTCTGCTTCCCAACAACGAAGATACATACAAAACGTTTATTCAGATAGCTTTGTATTTTAGCAAAGCAAT
The DNA here is from genome assembly GCA_027744595.1 of Paronellides praefectus. Taxonomy (NCBI): domain Eukaryota; kingdom Metazoa; phylum Arthropoda; class Collembola; order Entomobryomorpha; family Paronellidae; genus Paronellides; species Paronellides praefectus. The sequence goes on along the minus strand of JAITYZ010000079.1, from coordinate 3,698 downwards.
AAGCAGGCAGGCAGTTTACTGCTACGTCAGGGAGAAAATACCACTGACGGATGGTGATGGAAGAATGGATACTCCTACAAAAATTCTCGTTATAAAAAAATGCAAAGCCAAACTATCAGCTATATTGCCTCTCTTTTTTTTCTTTATCATCTTCTCCTGATATATCTTCAAGTCAAAAGGGAGTTTGCCTGCACAAGGATGAAATTTTTTGATAATGGGAATGGCACAATGTCTTCTCTCTCTCTCTAAAAAATGTGAGGAGAACTTGTCGAATTCACAATGCAAACCTGAGAGAGAGAGAAGCAACAGGCTATACAAATCTGAACTTTTCATATACACAGCATCGAAACATCTCCTCGTGATCATCATATCACCACCACCGCCGCCACCACCACCTCAAAGATTTGTATCTCTCTCTCTCTCTGAGCATTCATCTGACTGTGTGTTGTATATATGTGTACATAACGTAGGTATTTTATGCCTGTTTGCTACACGACATCCTACATATCATATGAGCACTCATTTTTTCTTTCTTTTTTTTCTGCTTCATTTGACCAGTTGCAATTACAACTGACTTTGAAGATAAAAAACTCGATAATCTTTTTTTTGTGTTGTAATGTAAGTAAATGTAATATAAATATAAGCACTTGTATTAAATGTATATTATATTGTATATTTTTCTAAGAACTCTACTTGATGAGAACAACTTTTGTACCACCACCACCACCACCTCACATAATCCACCATTGCCACACCAAAGCCACGCCAATAATATTATTACCATCAGATCAGAATTATACACACATGCACAAAGTCACTTTACTTTTTCTTGTCTAAAACAAGTAGTTGTTGTAATAGCCACTAAAAATATTCGCATAAAATATTGTAGTAGTAGCGTACTGATCACGTTTGTGATACATTTATAATAAAGCCGGATCAAACTCTTTTTCATGCAGTTGAAAAACTTGAGATTGAGATTGTTTTTTTTTCTGTGGATAATTCAAAAAAAAATACACCCAAAAAGTAAATGTAAGCGTGTAAAAAAACACCTAGATCAGCAGAGAAGATGAACAAGAGGAAAATCAAGATGATAATAAGCACCGTCATCATATTAAAAGTATGAGAAAAAGGGGATCAACCGGAGTTTGAAATTGGAGTGTGTGCATTTTATGCTTTAATTTTATTTAAATACCATTTACTTTTTTTGTAGCAAACAGCGTCATGTGCCATTTTATTATTACGTTTTATTGTGTATTTTTATATGAATGAAATAAAAAGTAGTTACTAAATTGTTTGGAATAATGATGATCACGATCATAATTATCATCAGTAACCTTTTGCTTGTGGATATTATAATACTACTACAAAAATTATGCGTTATGAAATCAAAGCAAAATGTAACTATTTTTGTTTTATGTTGAATTAATGTTGTGCAAAATTTGCACTGCAAATTATCCTACTATTACATTACAAATTGTTCAAGAAAAAATGACAAAAGGAGGAGTGAAAAATATATTTTTATGTGTTGTTCTATTAATTGCATTATACAAAATAAAAGGACAAAAAATACAAACTTCATTAGATCCGTAATTAAAGGTATTTGTGATATTTCATTTCTTGGAAGAAACACACCATCCTTTTCATTTTTCTGCCTTCATTTTTAGAATCAGAGTTTCCCCAGACACAGAATCACATCGAAGATATACTAAAATCTTCGATGATAATACACTTTATATATCGGCGTATAACTAACCCATATTATTATAACCATTTTGATTCTTTACTAGACATGTATTTTTTTACATTTGATAGTATTTAAATGCAAGTTTTTGCAACTGATCTAAAGAATTGGAATGTTATAAATAATGATAATCAATCTGTGATCTCAATAAGCCAACGGTAAATCAAGATTCAACTACTTTGCTGTCTTCTACAAAAGTTTAAGTTTGTGACATTTCCTTGAACCCAACCAAATATGATTTTTATTATTATTATATATCTTCAGGTTGTCTTTTCCCCCTTGCCTTATATACAAGCTACTTACACGCATGATCTATGAGTTATTTTTTAATAATTTAAAAACAAATCAGCAGAAGCAGCAGATGTTTTTATACTGACAAAAAAATTGTTTAAAGTGGACTGCTTCTGCTGCTGCTGTAGTTGTAGTGCTCTTTGCTCAAAGCGAATAAATACTTTTTAAAAAGCACTTTCAGTAAAATCAGATATTACATACATTCCTACTACTACTGCGGTGGTGATGTACAAGGACAAGGGAGATTTTATTATGTTGATATGAACGATATGAAAACACAATAGGAGGAGTTGTAGCCGTTGGCACAAATGAAGAGTTTGCATATTACCGTATCTTTTGATTCTTTATAATTCTTTTAAAGTCAAAGGCCCGATGATAATAAAAAAATATCATATTTTAAAATGGAACGAGCAAAAGTTGAGATAGATGGGACACATCATCACCACCACTATACCACCACCACATATATACATGCCACCTCCTTCTCTCCTTCTTCTTTTTATTTGTCTCAATAAGAAAATTATGATGATTATTATATTACTATAAACATACATGCTTACATTTTTTATGCTTTCATTTTGGAGAGAGTAATGATGGTAATAATAATAATGCTCTTGATAATAATTGCTTCTTTCAGAAAATGTGTAGTATGTGATGTGAATCTCTAGTGAATTCAAACATATATTTAAGGCCCACATAAAAAAAATATGAAAACTGATATGGATTATTACATTCAACAACAAAGCGCGCAGAGGCGAACATGATGATGACGAGTATATATATACATATCAGAAGAAACAGCAGAAGAAAACAAATTAAGTTAACCTTTTGGCCTTATTGATAGAATAGAAGTAGTCGTAGAGCTTCGTAGTACGGTTGTGGTATATTATGTCCTCCTCCACTATCTTCCTACTGATATATATGTCTCCGTCCGTCCTCTCTGTGGTGCCGTTCAGGAAAGTAAAATAATATATTACACCAAGTTATATTTTTTTTCTGCGCCACACATCCACCCACAAGCCAATAATAACCACCCAACATCATCTCATTTCATCTTGACTTGAGAGAAGAGGGAAAAAAGTGAAAGAGATAATAATGATGATCAAGAAGACAAAAAATATAGAGAGAGAGGGTATAACGATGATTTGGTGACGTGTGTGTATCACAAAAGCTTTTTAGCTCCAAAAAATAAAATTAAAATTAAATCCAACCGGATTTGAAATATTAATAAAGAGATGTGCGTAGTGTAGACACATAGGTACATACACTGTTTTGTCTCCCATTTACACAAAAGGCATTTTTTATTTTTAGGCGGAATTAAAATGCATATTTTATGCTATGAATATTTTCTTGTGTGTATTTTTAATGTACAAAATAATTGAGTCTTTGAACTGTTTAATTGGAGGGATTTGCCTTAAGAGCTTTATGTGAGCACACAAATTTTCAGTTCGACATGTCACACATTCCACTTTGCTCGGTTAAAGAAATAGATCATCTTTCTTTTAATGCTCTCAAATATGCTGTTTAATATGTTGAACATGCTCAAAAGAAACCGTTTTTTCCTCTATAGCGATGAATATAGTGTTGTGTTGTATCACATATCCTTATAATGATAATCTTGATGTTCCTTTTTAATTTCTTTGATACCATTTTAGACTGTGTGAAT
>JAITYZ010000078.1:0-16741 GCA_027744595.1 Paronellides praefectus | reverse complement strand
TATTTTTTTGCTTTAAGCTGCAGAAGCAGGAGTTGTGCTCATTAATCCTTTTTTCTTTCTTCTTTTCTCACCCATTCTTCTACACAGCGCACCGCACCGGGAAATTTATATGCGTGCGTACTAGTTTACAAATCTACATGCCATAAGCTTACCAACAAACCTACAAACTACAAACCATTTACCATTCTCAAATGTAAAAAAACACAAAGAAGAAAAAGTGTGTGTTTATATGTTATTTAGACCTTTCTCTCTTGTAATTACTGAGTTTCTTTCCAGTGTTTAGTGTCGATCTAATGTAATTAATTAGGGAAAAGAGGAGGATATAATATGCAGTAGACACACACTACATATATAACAATGGCACTTCTACTTTATGCACTGCTATGAGAAAAAAATAGTTGTAATTAACAAGTTGATCATAATCATCAATGGGCATAATAAAAAGTCATTAGCTTCTGATTAACAATCATTTATTATTGCTGGAAAACAACAGGGCGAGAGAGAGAGAGAGAGAGAGAGAAAAAGGAGTTAATCTGTATATTATAATGCGTTGACTTGCACTTTTTTATACAAAATAATGTACATATATTTGAATGCCTAATAGATTTTTAAAGCAATAAGTCAAAGTAGTATACCTACCTATGTGAATTGGTACATTTACAACAACAACTATATTATTAGCTTTGGTGAAACTTTTACACAAATTTTTATTTTCATGCAAATGTGAATTGTTTTTTCTCTCTCTTCTGAAATAGCCCTGAAACGTAGCAAACATGTGTATTATTTCTTTTGCAAGTGGAGGAGAAGAATGAGCAAAAGATAAGATAGCTGATAACCCAAACCACGCATAGTTTTACTGGAGGAGAAAAGCAGAAGGGATCATATATCAAAATATAATATACTATTATTATTTTTGTATATACGACAGAGTGGCACTCTTAGGCGAAACTTGTAATTCAATACAATACATTAGCGATAAAGGTTATATAGAAAAAATTGCTGTGTGTGCACAAAAAAAATAAATATATTTTTTCCACATATTTTTACACTTTGCCCATGAAAAATGAGGAATGAAGACACGAAGAAAATTGAATTGTAATATGGCGAGTAAATGAACTAGAACAGGTTTACATAAATTAAAAAGAGGAAAGCAGAGTAAAATGCGAGTGGTAAAGGAGTACTCCTATCATAAATTCCATAATACCTTATAGTATTCCTTCATAATATTTAAAAAAAAAAAAAAAAAATTAATATATGGATTGACTAACGCGCATGCACGCACCTTGTTTGAAATACGGGACATGCAACAAACAATAATCTTAACATTACAATAAAATTTTACCTTAAGCTATGTAGGTATATTAAGGTGTATAGTTTGTAGTTATTTATGTAAGCTGGATAACAGAAGAATAAGTGTATAGAAATAAAAAATAAGATGTAGGTTTCAATTTGAGTGGAAGCAAAGAAAAGTAGTAGGTAAGCCGTTATATATTTTATATGCCTATATGTATGGTAGGTTGGAGTGGGAGTCATGCTGAAAAATAGACAGATTTAATGGCTGCTCGGCAGTTTAGCTATCTTTATGAGCTTGTTTAACAAATATAATGACTTTGTAAGTTTTGCTGTAATGGTATGAGTTCTTTAACATGAGCTTTGATTGTTTCAGCATGCCTCGGCTCTTTGCTCATAATAATAAATGTAATGAGGAATGGGGATGATGATGACTAGTTGTTTTGGTGTGCCCAGTGTGTGTAGATTATTGTAGAGAGACAGGTAGGTATAAATGTTTCAGGTATTATTAGATATATCAATTTTATTTACTTGTTTTAAATAAATTATAATTTATTTTGCTATGAATGAATGGATGATTTTTAAAAAAAATCACACTACAATTTAGTGCATTTTCACGTGTAAAAATTATATAGATAGTAGATACAGAATATAAACATTCCATTTCCTAGCATACCTTTATCTGAGGAGGGGTACAAAATACAAAATAAAATGTTTGTTGACAGCAAAGTTATACAAGTTTTCAATATTCTGTTTCTAGCTTTGTCAAAAAAGCTAAATTTCTTATACTACTTTGTTGGTTTGTTTTACACTAGATCCCACAAGCTTTTTACATGTTTGTGCATTTACGTTTTGCAAGCAGGAAAAAGGAAATATAATTTATATCGTGGACGTCATTGAAATTATATACTCCACGCTACACGCTACGAAACAAGAGCAAGAAGAAGCCAAGTAGTAAGAAAACTCACTCATATTCCACACTCCACCACCACCGCCACCACTCCACTTCCAAATTTTTCACGGTAAATAGATGAAACAAACACACATGAAATATTAAATGATTTTATGGGCTCATTCGATGCATACAGTGGCATACTATTCAATAATCCATAAACCAACCCTTGCACTCTTTCTCTCTCTCTATGCACCTTATATATTAGAGTTTATGGTAGCATATATATTTTTTGTGTAGGTACATGTTTTTAAAAAAACGTACTAAAATTGTCTGCAAGTCCATGAATAAAATGTGTACGCGCAATGCAAAAACAAAAAGGTGAAAAAGAAGACACGCCAACAAGTCAAGAAAAAAAGAAGTGGAAAGAGAGAAGAAGAAGAAAAAAAACGTGAAAAGAAAATGTGGAACTAATTTATGACTCTATTACTGATTAAAATGCCATTGCCTGCTTTGCTACTTGCATAAAACCAAGTGGATATACATATTGTACATATAAAAAAAGCAGCAGCCTGAGGAGATGTATTATATTATTATGTGTGTACAGTACACAACTGTGAAAAACTCACTCCTGCCATTTTATTCCGACTCTCTCTCTCTCTGCTCGCCTACCACATTTTCTTACGTACTAAAATTGTCTGCAAGTCCATGAATAAAATGTGTACGCGCAATGCAAAAACAAAAAGGTGAAAAAGAAGACACGCCAACAAGTCAAGAAAAAAAAAGAAGTGGAAGGAGAGAAGAAGAAGAAGAAAACGTGAAAAGAAAATGTGGAACTAATTTATGACTCTATTACTGATTAAAATGCCATTGCCTGCTCTGCTACTTGCATGAAACCAAGTGGATATACATATTGTACATATAAAAAAGCAGCAGCCTGAGGAGAGATGTATTATATTATTATGTGTGTACAGTACACAACTGTGAAAAACTCACTCCTGCCATTTTATTCCGACTCTCTCTCTCTCTCTGCTCGCCTACCACATTTTCTCATATATTTCGGCATTAAACATGAAAATGGGAGAATTTATGTAGTGTTGTTGTTTCTACCGAAAAGCACTCGCTACAAAAAGGATAGGGTTATAAAATATATGGATGGATGGATATATGAAGGTATATGAGTACACTGTATATCAACTATACAAGCAAAAAAAGTTTACTCACGACAAAATAATCCGGGTTGGTTTTCGCTGTAGATCCACACACGTTTGCATTATTTTTTCATTTTTTATATGGGGTTTTTCTTCACTAATAAAAATATAGTCAGACACACAGTTTTTTCTCTTCTCTCTCTCTCTCTTGGCTGGATTGGATCATGCAATGTTTTGATTTGCTCGTGTGGCATTGTTTTCTTTTTTCATTAGTTACATATGTTGGAGATTTATTCTTTTTTATCTGGAAACGTATTTTATTTACATGTGTGTGGTGGTGGTGGTGGTAATAAGAGTGTAGCTATATCAGTTACAAATGTATACTTACTGGATAAAGCCATGAAAATTCCCAGGCACGAGACTGACAGTGATACTAGAAGCAAATTTTATTTTGCAAAAAATAGCATGCTAAAAATACAAGTTTTCAATTAAATATTAATAATTATGTAATTAAAAAACAAATCTTAATTAATATTTATCAAACAATTCAAATTAAGTAAAATGCTTTGTGTAAGTAATCTACGCCATTCATTTATATATTTCCTATTATGGTTTCATTTGAATCGAATAGGTGCTTGGATCCAATCGTGTCGGTATTATCAAGTTGTTAAATATTGCAAATAAGACACGCTGATTAAATGATGACATACATGACATGATGAGTTACTCGTCCCTCACTTTAAAGTAAATTTATTAAATTGTTTTATCGCACACAAACACGTAATCATGTATCGCTCAGTCAGATTTCCACATAAATATAATATGTATCCCTCTATTCATATTACTAGCATTTAGCCAATATTTTTATGTGTGTGTTGTACTCAACTGTGCAATAAGTCTAAAAATACAGACTTGCATTTTATATTATTCACTCATCCATGCATGGTTTGGATGCATTCGCCCATTTACCCATTTACACATTTAGTCTCAATCATTACCATCAGCTAAAGGTTTACTTTACATGAGTTGCTGAAATTTTAATTAAGCCAAATTGATTATAAGTTTGTCGCAAAGATGAAGAACAAGATCACACAAAATGTCAACAACATTGAGCTATAATAATATGTTATATGGGTTTCATTCATTCCTGCATTCTTCGCAAAAGACATGCATAAAATTTCAATATTTGGTTGTGTTTTAAGTAGCGACATATAACTCGTTGTTTACCGCTTCATCATTAACACATCCTTTAAAAATTCCCAGCTCGATTAAACCGAAAAAAGTAGACTAGTCTGCGGAATACCCAGACATCTCTTAACTTAGGGATAACCGCAAATTTCAATATTTTCTTTTGCGCTAAAGTTGGATGACCATCCAATCTGCAAAATGCAGTTTTAATGGATTTATTAAAAAAAATATGTGATTTTTTTTAAACGCAAGCATTATTGTTTCGTTTTATTGTTGTTCAAAACAAAATAGAAATCGGAGCAAAGCCTACAAAATTGGATAGCCCGAGTGAGTGAAAGGGCGACGACGATGATGATGGCGGGATGTAGTACTCTTTTCTCTTTTCTGTTGTTGTTATGTTTGTCTGTGACTTTTTTTCTTCGTCTTGTTCTCACAACAATCCACGAAAACATTTAGAATGCAATGCATCAAAAGAGTATTAAATAAAAAATAATAAAATATGCAGTAGCCAACAAGAGGGAAAAAATGTTTTGTAAAAAGCAGGTGGAGTCACTCAGCTCCTGCTGTCTTCCAAAATACCGCGCTGCTGCTAATAGTATATTTTACTGTGATATCGAAGTGATATCCAGTCAGCAGCGACTAGCCACAAAAAGAATGTTACTAAACGAAAAAAGTCCTGTTTTTATTCCTTATAAAAATAAGAAATCTCTCTTCATCTCCATCATCATCATCTCATTCGTCCGGTGCGCAGGATTTTCCTTTTTTTTTCTGTTTGGCAGCTACACACCAACCAAAAAATTGAAATGCGTCTTTACATTCTTCTTATTATTTTTTTACCTTTTACTCTCAGGTACGCTATACGTTCAACGTTCCCAATTTTTGTTGGTGATGCTGATAAAATAGAAAAAAAATATGTTTAAGGCAAGGTGAGCATAATTTGATATTGTGTGACTCTGGCTATATAGCTTTTTAATACGTGTCTATCCACATACCTATATACTCGTACACATGGACACATGCATAATAATATTACATTGGAGTCAGCGAGCTCTCATTGTGTGGTCGTAAATCAGGACTTGAGTAGTCACTTGAAGCAATAAATCATTATGTACTTTTTTCTCGTTTTGGATTTTTTTTTCTCCTTTACAAAAAAATAACTTATCTTTGGGCTTTCGTGTATTTGGTTCGTTTTGTTAGATTTTTGATCTTTTAGACCCAGCACACACACAAGTTTAAACAACAGCAACAACAAAATAATATCAACCTAAGCATTTTTTTCTTATAGCATATTTTTTTAGCAAAAAAAATAATCATCTATTATAATACATTGCTAACATGTAAATTTTTTGTGAATCGTGCCCAAAGCCAAAATCATACAGTTTTTCCAAATATTTTAAGCATGATTTTTTTGTACTGCGGCTGTAGGAACACAATCCACCAAAAAAATAATAATTTATAGTCAAATACTTTTTGAATAAATAAGGCTATATGAGAATGAGACTACACACTTTTTAAAATGTTGGTAATGAAATGTTATTTTGAGCATATTGCCTACTGCTGGTGCTGTGTAATTAATTGCATTGATCTTTAAATTAGATTTGTGGATTATACCAAGCAATTATATTGTTATAATAATTGTGTATGAATGCGTATTGTTATTTTATATGTACTTTTTGAGTTTTTACTGTTGTTCCTCAGAGACCTGTGGCTCATGTGACATTTTCCTCTCCGTATTGCCAACATCATCAACATTGCAATCATTTCAAAAACACTTTGCGCTGCAACTACTACCACACCGCAAAAGACAAGTCTACAAAAACAATGGGCAAGAGCAGTGCTATACACTCTTTTTTGTTCTTTCTCTTATGATATGATATAGTAGTGGTGCATGGCATTTTCAACCAGGTTTTGCATACAACTTCATTTCAGTGGTGGTAGTGGTGCGGTAGTAGAAGTAGTTGTTGTTGTGAAATAGTCGGTGGACGGATGAGGATTCTCTCTTGTGACCATGTTTATATGCAGTGGTGGTTGTAGTAGTAGCGGCGATGATTACTACGATGATTCAACTACTACTATCGCCATCATCATCATCATCATCATCATCACAAGTTAACTTACATACTGCTCCTTTTCCCGTAGACGGGCATATAAAAGCCGCTTACGAATTTTCCCCACACCACCACCACCTCTCCCTGTAGTAATCTAGTCTTCTAGCAATTCTGGTGGAGGACGAGCTTTGCATACTCAATGAATTGGCAACACAATATTAACCGTGTGGTGTTGGCGGTGATGGGATGATGGTAAAAATACTATATAATATGTGTAATGTAGGGATATACATGCATTCATGCACGTTTTCATGATCATTCTGATCATGTTGCTTATATGCTGCGGCTCTTACTGATGACGAAGTACTTTCGTTTTTGGAAAAAGGAGAGAGAAAGGAGAAACACATAATCAAGCTGCTGAAGATTATTATGATGCGATGATGGTTGCAAACATGTGACGTGCATCTACAACCCTCTAAAATATATGGGTTGTATGTGATGGGATGATGGTGATGATGATGATGACGATCATGTCGGTGGTGGTGTTGTGTTATGCATTATATTAATTTTATATGCACATTTAATAATATTGTTGTGTTATTAATATTATTATTATTATTATTGAGATACTCCTGCTGCTGCTGTTGTTGATGCTTTTCATTTTTATTGTAAAACTGATGATGATGATGAGGATGACTACAGGCAAAGTCCAGCATTATATTTATTATTTTATAATAAATGTGTATATCGAGAGTAAAATAATAATAAGAATGTTGTAATGATAATGGAAATCATAATAATAATAATATCATGGAAAATATTCACAGGAGGTTTGAAGACAGGATCCAGATTATGATAATAATTATTTTCTGATGATAAGCAGGGAAAAAGTGAGATAGGAGATCTCTCATTTAATTTCATCCGAAATGAAGAAACAACAGCAAACTCGCCGCTTTTATGCTACCACCACCAACACATCATTTCTCTTGCAGCCTTGTTTGCTACACTGCTACTGCTACTGCTGCAGAATAAAATGAAATACTAGCATATTTTCAATTTTTGAGGGTTAGGACCTTTTGCAATGCTTGTGTGCATATCAAATGTTGATAAGATTTGCCCTTCTCAACGCTCAAATTACTTTTTGGTTTTTAGGCCTGCTATAATTCTGTCTGCTCATCGTCATCATGTGCTATTTTTCCCCAATCATCCAACCTACCATATTAAAAATTGTGATGAATCACTCATTCTCTCATCCTTTTCATTATTATGCATAGACAATGATAAAATTGATATGTTCATACTTCATACCATTCTCAATTCCCACATGCCACTACCACCACCACTTATATATTTGTGGGGGCAGTAAAAAAATAATATTATTACATGTTCATTAACATTGGTCGCTATTTTTCTGAGAAAATACTGATTATTTTATGATAAAAAAAGAAAGAAATCGCCATAAATCAACTTTTTTTGTTTTTTATTTTTAGAAGAAATGTAATTGGTTTATAGGATTTATAATTAACATGTTTTAATTAATACTTTCATTTTGTTCAGAAAAAAGATTGAACATCTGTCAGTGTCATGTTTGTGCAGTGTACATTTATATAAAAAACGTAATCCTGTGTTTTTTATTTATAAAAAAACATCTACCGCGTCAACAAAGTACTCTGCTGCTGCAGCAGCTAAACATTTTTTTCTTTTGAATAAAAAAAACCTGCAAACCTGGAAAATATAAAACTATAGTATAATTTTTTCCGCCAACTGGTATTTTTTCTGGTATGTAGGCTATTATTAAACCGAGTTAAATTATAATATGCATGCAGCATGCATATCATTTTCGATTTGCTTGTGGATAAACACAAATTTGTGCTCTCAATCATAGTGGTTGAAATAAATTTGTCTGCATTTCTCTCTGATGGCTTTGTGTGCACGTTAAAAAAATATCCCTACATAAAAAAGCACAACACTTTCCTCAACATCCGATATACAAAATAACAATACATATACCTGCACACATTGTTTTATACTTTATACCTGCAAAAATGTTTCTGAGAAATAAAAAAATGATGTAGTAGCTGAAAGGTGATTTGATGTGAGTTATCTCTCCATTTTACATTTTCATTCTCTCTGCTATGCTGCCTGGGTACTTTATAAAGTTCAGAACCTCGGGGGTGTGTTACATAATCATCATCAGCACTTAAGTGTGTTTTATGTTATGCTTTTACACTTGGGTTTGCAATCACAAATGAATGCATTTATTTTAAGGGAAAATTATTATTTATTTAAAAAATCAATCAAATCAATTTTTACCTATTCAATATTCAAGTTCGCCTTCCTGTCGTTTTACATCAATTTGTAGCACTTAAACGACATTTGTTTAATTAATTTATCATATATTATTTGGGACGATGTGCAGGTGAGGGAACAGATTGGAATGAATGAGTATAAAAAGGAAGGTGACAAAATCCCATGTTCAAATTCAATCAATTCGCAACTTGGGAGGGTGGACTATGTTTTATAATTTTTATGCATTATTTTCTTTTGTTTTAAATTCATGACTAAAATCCAAGAAAATTCTACTCCATATAAAAAACTAAATACATATTGCATTGTTTTAAGGTATATCGCGGTCGTGGTTTTTGATTGTTGGTGGTTTTGTTTTGTGTTTTGTGTGAAGCTAAGCAAAGCAGTAGCTCAATTTTTTTCTTTGAAAAAAGTAAGTACAGTAGTAAGTGTGTAATCTTTTGTTGTGGATGTTGATCGGACTAGTTTTTTTCTTCTCTTCTCTCTGTTGTGTGTGTTGTGTTATTTGAGTGTGTGTAGTTTAGTGTGTGAAGAAGAAGGAAAACCTTCAATTATGTCCAACTTTAATTTCTATGCTTTCCTGTCTCTCTATTTAAGCTTTGGCTACGTGTTTTCTCCATCGAATGATTAATGATCATAAAATTATCTGGGGCTTATCAATTCCTTTCGTCTCCACAAAATAAAAAAAATCAGACTTCCACATGCAAACACACACAGCGAAAGAGAATATACACATATTTTTTTAGATTAGTTTCTCTGTATATTATTTTACATATAAATATTATTAAATGGTGGTATGGTGGTAGGAGAGTAAAAAGAACAAGAGGTTGGCTGGTTGGTGGGGCAACTAAACTATTATTTTTTTTCGTTAGATTGGTACTTCTCCAAAACAAGCAAAAAGGGAATTCTTCAAATCATACCAATGAAAATTACACACGAAGAACAAGACGTTTACATCCAAGCCCTCTTTCTTTTTTCTTTCCTCTTTACAACCGCCAATTAATACGGTTATAAACCACAGCTGATTTAAATTCTGCAGCTGTCTCATTCAAAAAAAATATTATACTCTCGTAGTAGTACATATTGTGTTGTTTGGCATTACACAAACAAAAAGGTAAAATGTATATAAAATCATTCGACAAAAGTATTGCATATTATTTAAACGCCATATTATATAGCAAACTGATTTTACACAAAAAAAAAGAATAAAAAACTTAGCTGATATTTAATATACTTCGGTATATTATATATATTTTTCTGGTTGCATGTGGCATGCAACTACCTATTATTCTTTGAGTTGGTTTTCTCTCAGTTCATTTTTCAAATGCTCACTTTTGAAAAAACTTTTTTTTGTTTCACGGCCGACGTCCTTCTCCTCGAGCAGAATGTCTGTATAAAAAAAAATTTAATGCAAAGTAATGGGATGATTATAGGTGTGCATTAACCAACCGATCAAAACTTGTAACAACATATTTTCTCTTGTGTGGTTGGTGCTGGTGTTGGAGAAGCAATGAAAAAACCAACGAAACATACACACATATCTCTATAATCTGTATACAATATGGCTGGTATTATATAAACCCGACAGAAAAATGCCCGGCTTTTATGCGTTACGTACTTTGTTCTTCTTTTTTAAGACTAGATGTATGACTACCTATTTTGTTGTGTGTGTGATAAAAATCCTAGTTGAAAAAAATAAATAAAAAGCCCTTTGGCAATTTTATGATAAATGTATAATATGCAAAATACTATTGGTAGCGATTAGCTTCTATTTCTTATTGTGTAAGAAAATATAAAGAGAGAGAGATGGAAATAGAGAGAAGAAAAAAATATACAACCTCGTTAAGATCTGGTTAAGTGGTGGTAAAATAAGTTATAACAATAACAATATACATAACCACTTATAGTGCAACATACAGAAAAAATACATGTTCATCTCATCAAAAACTAATCATAAACACGTCACTTGCTATACAACAAGAAAAAAAGGAATATGAGGAGCTTTTATTATTACAAATTCATACCTCATTCAAAATAGGTTTATTATGTAAATAGTGGGATGAGATCATATTCTCTGTCATTCATTTTACATTGGATGTAATGTATAACATGTGGGATGTTTGTGAGTGTGGATTGATCAAAATCATTTTATATTGGAGTCAATCTATTTTTGACAGGTATATAGCATTTTTTTCTAGTTCAAAATGTAATTCATATCATGCCATGTCATCAATCAATCTTAATTTTCTAAGTGTTTGGTCTCCTCTTTTTTTCTTAAACCTTTTTTCCTTATAGCATGTTTTTCTAGTTCAAAATGTAATTCATATCATGCCATGTCATCAATCAATCTTAATTTTCTAAGTGTTTGGTCTCCTCTTTTTTTCTTAAACCTTTTTTCCTTATGTACCTATGTGTAGCTGCCTAGCCTGCCTACCCACTTTGAGGCTGATTTACACCTGGTCTTGATTGAACTTAACAACCAAAGCTGAAGAAATGAGAAGTTGATAATATTATGTCGGTTTTTCTTTTTTGAGCTACCGCGACCTCAACCTCATTGCATCATAGTCTTGTTGTGTACCACCACCATCACTGCCACCGACTGTTTAAAGTTGTAAATAAGCAACATAAATAGGGAAAGAATGCTTTTTAAAGTTGAAAATTATGTACCCTTTAAGTAGGTAGATATAAATAAACTTTGCGTGGAAAACGAGGTGTCAGTTTAGAGCCAAGAGCTAAAGAAGAGAAAAAACCCGATAAATTCCATGAGATGATCATGCAAGGTTTTTCTTGAGAAGTGAAACTTAATTCAGTCATGGTGTTTATAAGTGAATCCTTTTGTCCAAAAAAATCATCAATAGAAAGAGATACGATGATGAGAATAAAAGGAGGGGGCCTTTAAGTCATCAAGCACCAACCCTTCTCTCTACTATTCCAACAGGTGCCATTGTTAGTAAATACTGATATAGGTAGGGAGACTCTTTTGATATCAATGGCTGCCTACATTTTCACTAAAAATTCTCTCTTGTTCTTGTTATTCATCTTCTCTTTTGAAAAATAAGAAAAAAACGAAGAAAAAAAGACAAGACGTGAAAGAGCAGCAGCAGCAGTCAAACGAGAGGAAAAAGACTGCTAACTAAACAGAGGATAAAAAACTGCTAAAAAGGCAAAAGTATTTAAAATCAAATTATTTATAAAACGTAAAAAGGGTCAGGGTGGTCCTTATCTCATTTGTGGAATACCTGCAGACTTGAAAGCAGTCGACTTTTTTTCTTTCTGTCTTCTCCCCTGGAAAAAATATATTTATCTGTTAAATATGTGTAGAAACAGGAGCAAAAGGTATAAATATATAATGAACTACACTCCACAATACACTCGGTATATATTCAAAATACAAGACATGTGTGTATGGAAAAAAGAGGAAGAAAAAATTATTTATATGCAGTCCACCAATAAATTTCTTGTTCATTTTCCCCTTTTCTTCCTTTTCCTTTGTTTGTTAGTTGATTATTACCTGGTATTGTTGGGGAAGGTGTCTGTTTATCTTGCAAGTCCACTGTTGTGAGTTGTGAGAGTTTTACAAGTGGGACTTTTTTTAAGGCACACCAAAAATACAATGGACTAAATATACACAATACACAAAAAGGGGTATCTCTCTATATATAGCCAGTAAAGAGCTAGAGAATGAATCCTTTTGTAAAAAAAAGAGAGAATTGAATCTAATGTGTTAAAAATGAGTGAACATGTTGCATATACTACCAAAAACGTTGATTCATCCGGCGAAACCCTTCCTATTCTTTTTTCTCTCTGACTGCCTGTTGAGAAGGCATATAGTATCGGGTGATATCTGGGAAATATTCAAGGTTTTTTTCAAAGGTTGTAGTTGTATCTGGTGGAGTTGTTGTACGCAACAATGTTGTTGTTGTAACAATGAAATTTGAGAGCGATTTTTTTTAAATGGTGGAAATGGAAACAAACGCCTAGTTGGGAATCTGTCATGATGATAGAGAGAAACTTGTATATTTTTCCCTCTTATCTTTTTCCCCGTCGCTATATCATATTCTTGATTTGTACCGAGATAATAATAGACGCAGTACAGTACACAAATAATAGTTACAGTTTAAAATACAAACGAGTTGGTATTGTTTGTTTGGGAAGTTGATCTTCAATTAAATGATTTATCAACAGAAAAATTTGTCCCTTTTTTGAGCTCTTTCCCGATTGCCAAGTCCACTTCTCAGATTCCACCTGAAACTACACAATAGTTTTCATAATTAATTTCCATTATGACTTTGTTGTTTGATGGGATGCTTTATGACTCCCATCATTTTCATTTGTTCGGTATTCCTCTAAACGATTTTTTGAGAGAAAAATACGTCTAATATGAAATATGAAAAAAACCTTTTGATTATATATCCCCATAATGTACAATTTAAATAAACAGATATACAAATAAATATAAAGGGTTTTTTTATCCACATTTCTCAGAGTTATTTCCCTTGCTGCTGATTTATTACACGGGAGCATATAAAAAAAATAAACACATAGCCATACGACATTATTATATACACCACCATCCCATATTATTATTCTTGTTATTAATATTCTCTAGCCATCATTATGCTCATATTATTTCCAAAAGTCTCTCTCTCTCTCTCCACACAACACATTCTCAAGGCAGTTTATCTCTCTACACGCGTGTTGGAAGTTGAATGAGAATCTTAACTACCCGCCACCGCCGCTGCTGTTGGTTATTTGGCCCACTACACACACATATTTATCTAAATTCCAGCAGAAATTGTAATACTGCCGCTGCTACTCCTGCTACTGCTCTGTATTTTCATCGACTCTCTCCCATACGACAACCTTTACCGGCCCAATAATAAATACTCCATATATCACATCACATACTACCCATTCCACTCACAGCAAACTTGTAATAAATTCTCTGCTCTTCAACAAAGCCAAAAGCACATTACAATTTTTTTTGGCAAAACACAGTACAGAGATATATAAGCCGGGGGATTTTTTTCTGAGAGAGAGAGAGAGAGAAAGACTAGAGATGTATGACTCAGAAGAACCGCGCATAAGCAAAAAAATTGTTGAGAAATATGTACATGTACATTTTTTTTCTCAAAAATTCCATTTTTCTCATCTCCCAACCATTTTCCAATTCTTTTTTTTTCTCTGAACAATTTTTTGATATATAACTACGCGTGCATATACAAAAGCACAGAGAGAGAAGATGAAGGAGAGGGAATAAGAGAGAGAGGAAGGAAAGAAGAAACAGACGGTGCGAAGCATCACATTCTTCTTGATATTAAGCTTTTCGGTATAATTTTTTTCCTTCTTCTTCAAGTACATATTTTCACATATTACACCATTTCTTGAAACGATGAAATACGGCTCTATGCTTGCTCCGACTCTGAAAAAATATACACGTATAAAAATATATATAGTCACAGAGACACACACACACACACACATATAAGCCAAGGACCCAAAAGACGAAAGACCTATTCTCTGTCTCCACTTCCCTATCTAATGCAATCATACAACCGGAGAGAGAGAGGCGAGTAGAGAAGAAGAAGAGCATATCAAACATATAACATTGCATTTGCGCCTCTCTCTCTCTCTCTTCGTATTCAGTGGCACGGCGGCGGTTGTAGTGATGGTGGTGGTTGTTGGAGTGGAGTATAAGGCAACATCAGTAAGCAGTCTTGCACAAAAAAACTGATGATAAATAGTGTCCCCATGAGTTACGACATGTCAAAATTTTATTCCGAATCGTGATAGATGTGCTCTATGCTGTCTCCATATTTATTATATAGTTTTTTTTTCTACAAATGTGTTGGAATTGGAATGGATGGAAATAAGTGGAAGTAGTAGAAGTAGTCGTGGTGGTGGCGATGCTGATGGTGGTATGGATGGTGAAGATGGAAACTACATAATATATTCTTCTTGCATTACATTGCTTTAGCTTTTTCCTACGACGAATGTTATTATATGGATTTATATGCATGTTGGGTCGAGAGAGAGGGAGAAGAGAGAGAGAGCACGCGGTTTGGTGCGGTGCCATACAATTGCCACGGAGGAGCCTGTATTGATGATGATGATGATGACGGTGGGGCTGTGGTGGTGGTATTAAAATGATACGGTGGAAAATATGATGAAAATGATGACGTGCCCTTCCCTTCTTCTCCTAAGCCCTTTCCTATTTCAACATTCCTTGTCGTTTGGGAGGTCACTTGGGGAGAAAATGCAAAACTTGTGTCAATCTAAATTAACATCGGCAGAGTGTTGTGGTGGTGATGGCGCAAAGTGCAAACAACGGGGTTTTATATAAGATCATGATTTTGAAAAATATGCGCATACTTTACACTAGAAAATTTACACAATTATGCGACGAAATGATGAAAAGGACTGATGATTACGATGATGATGATGACCGACCAAAAAAAACCTCTTTTTAAATGCCGCTATACTACCTACCGTCACCCGCACCAACTACTCATATAATTTTTAAGTGTATTTCCATTATATTCACAAAGGCTAGCAAGGCATATAAAAAGCAAGGCAAGAGCTTATGCGTCTTCTTCTTCTGGATGTCCTATCTTTTTTTTTGGATAGTTCCTTTTTTCTCTTTTCTTTCTTTTCTCTTCATATTTTTTTCTACCAATCTCATAGAATTTTTTTTCTTCTCTTTTGGCTGCTTCTGCCTCATTCTTGCTGGCTCTTGACTTTGCACACTTTTTAATACCAACCACGTTGATGATGTAAAAAAAGAAGGAACACTACCAAAAGAATAAGAAAAGAGAAGCAAATACATAGCATGCTCCCTCGCACACACACACACAACTCAAAAAGCTTCTCATATATCATCATGAGTTGTCGTGCTACAAAAAGAAATATATTTCACTCCTTTTTGAACATGCCATATTTTCATCATATAAAAAAATATAATAATAATAATAATACACACAAAAACACCCGATGAGAGAGAAATAAAAAAAATGTACAGTAAGGGAGAATTTATGATATCAAGAAAAAATGGAATGCATGTTTTTCTACTTTACTAGAGACTTCCTCCATTTTCTCTCTATCCATCCATTTTTCCTTTTTCTTTTGCTGATGGTAATACTACCAAAAAATATATAGTACTCCTTTTTCATAGTTATTTTTTTCTTGGCTCCCACTCCATATTGCAATTTTCTTGGTAAATACGAAACAGAATCTATCCTGCTTCTCTATATTTTTCCTTGTCTCAAAATACTCACTGCTTTGTTTTCTGCCTTTTCTTCTTCTTTTTTAAGTAAAAAGTCCAGCCACCAAACAAAAAAAGAAGAAGAAAAATATAGTCAAGTCAGCAAATTCCCATCTTGAAGTTTTGTGGATACAAAGAGCCATAGGCACATTTTCAATGTATTATTATTATGTGTTTACTTTACACAAATATAATATTTTGTGTGTTTGGTTGTCTGAAAATTATAGTTAGTGGTGTGGTGGATATTTTTGCTTCTACTGCTTTGCTTCTTGTAAAAAAGTAAAAGTCTTAAAGTTTTTTGGATGAAGCACGACTCTCCAGCTTTTTTGTAAAAAAATAGAGCTGCTTTGTGTAGAGAAGAAGAGAGCTTTTGATGATAAAGTGAAGCCACATATTTTACAAACAAATCAGCAGTTGAATGAGCATTCATTCATATATAAATTATATACGCAACAACAACAAGATCAACGAGAAGGAATCACCATTATAAAATGTTATAAATGAATATATGACTTTTTCCCTTCTTATTGCCGTGCCATGATCATCATCATCCCACCACATATGCTTGTTTTTTTTAACTTACGATGAGGATAATATGTTGTTG
>JAITYZ010000077.1:0-33200 GCA_027744595.1 Paronellides praefectus | reverse complement strand
TAAATGAATACCCCATGCTAAACAGCCTTTTAAATAAATATCCCATAAAAATGAATATATTGTCGGTTTTGTAAGTTAGACTTTAGTACATTTTGTTTGTAACTTTGATTGCGTTCGTGATGGGAGAGTTTACACTCACCGCTCTGCGGCTCTAGTTATAAATATAATTTGTCCATTAAACGGTACATGCGGTATATGTTTATATCATCATTATTATTATTAGAATGAATGGAAAAAACATTAAAATAATAGGAGTAATATGGAAAAAGAAGAAAACAGCTTAGACGTAGGAGCTGTCGGAGTTTAAAAAAATACAAAAAAAAGAAAGGTTGGCAGCGAAAAAAAAACTTTTTTTCTTTCCTTTTGTCTCAACAAAGCTGGCAGAAAAGTAGCTTATTATTCCTTTTCACGCTGGAATGACTCTCGCTCTCTCAACTCTGAATTTTTCCCCCACACTATACATCCCCACTACCAAAACCACCTACCCCTCCCCTCTCTCTTTCTTTCTCTCTCTCTCTCTGATTTACTTTTTCGCAAAATGGGAGAAAAGTAAGTCACTTTAATGATGCAACGAGGGTAAAACGTAGATGGATGAAGAAAAAAAAGTTATTGTTTCTTCTTCTTTTTTTTGTTCCAAGAATCAGAATTAAGAATGGATGTAGTAGTTTTTTTCGGTTTATTTTTTTATGTTCTATTCTCGTCTCATTTTCTTCACATGACATTTTCCCTTGTTTGGAAAAGTAATTACTGTGTATTTAAAAGAAATGAGGGAAAGAGAGGGTTATGCCAAGAAGGAGGATAAGAATAGCTATAAAAATTGGCAAGAATAAAAAAAAGTAACTAGAAATGTCGCAAATGAAGGCACAAGAACATAAGTAGATGAAAATATTACAAAAAATATATAGGGAAAATGGAAACAAGTGGAAGTATTAAATATATTTTTTGGGGGAAACTATGGGTATTTTATGATGGCAGCTTACTATGATGCATTTTATATTACATTATGGTTGTATTGTGGTAAGAATTGATGTGAGGAGATGAGAATTGTGAATTATAATAAAATTAAGGGGGGAGAATCTTAAGTGGAAAAAAATATATTTGGGAATAATAAAAAACAGAAAGAGTTTTGTCAGGCATAAGTATATATATTTTTTTTCTCGGTGGTGTGGTGTGTAAAAGAAATAGATTGCCATTTTCAGATTCTCGAGTAGACCCATATTACATGGGTATTATAATATTTAAATGTAAAAAAGAAGAATAATAAGGAGTGGGAGGACAGGATAATAAGTGTAGATTCATTTCTTAGTTTCCTACTTTAGCAAAGTGCTAACCAAGCTAAACAACATTATAGCTAGCTAATAGCTTCAAGGCAAAAAGGAATATAGCATGCGGAATGATATTTGGAAATCAAAGTGGAGCCTATTTTATTACTATTACCACATATTTGAATGGGAATAAATGGAATGGGACGAAGGAAGGATAGAAAAAGAGAAGTTTTTTTTGCAGAGCATGCTGTGTTTGGGTGTGCGCTCAAGCTCTACTCCTCCGTTTCACAGTGAGAGCGCTGAACTGGAAAGTAGAAGAAGCCCTTTTTACTTTACGTTACACACACGGGGTAATTATGCTGACACACTTAGTTTACAAACATGGAAATAAGAAGAAGTAGAGAAGGAGAGGAGAGTACAATGACTAGAAGAAGAGAAGAAGGAGAGGGAGTGAGACGTTGAAAAATGGATTTTCTCGGGGTGACATCATTAAACAAATATACAAACTTGCAAGTAACCTTTAAACACTTTCCGAGTCTCATTTTTTTAAGGGTATATGGCATATTGATATGATCATGTTATGAGTATCATGACACTATATTATATTTAGTATACATATTTGAGTATGTATGTATTTATATAGCCAACCAAATTATTACAAGTTTTGTGAGTAGGATTTAATTTGGTTTGCTGTTTATTTTTAATGGCCATAATTCACCCTTTTCAGAAAAAAATAAGTGCAAAATAATTTTTCTAAGGTAATTTTTTTGGCTTGCAAGATTTTACGACTGTAAACCTTATTAAGCTACATGGTGGAAATATTTTTTACGCTAATTGTTGGTTGCTGCGTAGGTGGCGAGACTTGACTGAAGATGATATTTTTTAAAATGTGAATGTTAAAAAAGGACGAGGAGAAGTACAGAAATCCTCTTTGTTGTCACTTATGTGAACTTTTTACAGTAGCATTTGTACTCTGGTTAAAAAAAAGTATTTGAAAATACGCGTAGCGTACGCAGACCAAGAAAAATGCATCAGGTACATAAAACATAAGTATTGCATCAGACTCAAAAAAATGAAGCATGTTTATGTTTGTTTTTTATTGCTGGCCTGAATTGAGATTGAGATGCTGTGGTGTGAGTTGTCAAAAATATAACCGAATGGTTGCTTGTAATTATGCAGCTTGGTTTTGTGGAGTGTAATATAAAAAGAGTGGCAGGTTAATAATATAGACGCTAATATTTATGCCATATTTTTCCTACTCTATGTTTATTGGCTTATCATGGTTATATTTGTCGCTCTATCATTTGTCCTCTCGTGTAATGGTGAACAAAGAGAGCAGTATACACTCTGAAAACGTGTGTACGTGACAAATGTACACAAGGCAATTATCATAAACATAAATATTATGGCGTGTAATTGCACAAAGTGGCTTTTGAACTTGGATATTTACAAGGAAGAGTGGAAAGGAGGATTTTAACGATGTTGTTGATGATAATGATGTGGGTTCTAAGAAAATCCTGGAATTTGATACCCTAAAAAAATTTGTTTGCGGTATGGTCCCACTTTTGCCATTGTTCCATGAAAGCTAAATGTAATTGTATTGTTGTTTATGTCTCCAGTTGTACAAGAAAAACAATTGATAATTAAATTAAGATAAGACAAGTAAATATTTACTGTTATAAGGGGAAAAGGTAAATAAATAAGAATGGTTCATTTCTTCTTCTTATTATTATTATTGTCGTTCAATAAAAATACAAATTGCGTATCCAGACATTTTTCTGGTAAATAAGTAGGGATAGTGCGGAAATATGACTCATGTTTCAAAAGTGACACAAATGCAAACAACTTTAAATCGCTGATAAGCGGACATTAACACTTTGTGTGGAAAAAACTAGCATAACTTATGCAGCATAAGTAATAATAATAATGCAGTTGGATAACAGTAGAGCATAGAAGAAAAAAAGTTTGTTGATTTGTTGACGGTTATAATGAGTTATAAGGAAAGCCATAATATAACAACATTGTTCAAAATTTGAACTTCAAATTAGTCAACTTTTTTCAACAATTTCTCAGATTTTGGTCCCATTTTTTTAAAACTTTTTTTCCTGGAGCAAATACATTTTCCATGACTACTACAAATATATTTAGATATTATATGCATGGGTAATTGTATACCATACTTTCAGAATATTTTACATACTTTTTATTTGCTACTGCACACCATCAATGATGGTCCATCATCATTAAAAGTTTTATGATGACTCATGCACATTACCTTATAAGTATGCAAGCATAGCTAATGCTATTATCCGCTGGAACCGCTGGATTCAATTTAACAACAGCTTGTCTGTCTGTGTACACGGCAATATAATTTAGAAACTTCGGGTTTTTTTAAACTGATTACCCACCACTCAGCCTAGCTAGAAGTGTTTTTAAATAAAGATTTACGATTTACTACGTAATTTGTTAATTTAAAAAGTAATTTTTTTAAATTTACCCCGTAATATTTACATAATTTTATTTACTAACTTTCCCAGTTCCACATGACATGTTACAACAGATTTATTATGCTTTCTTTCTTAATAATCCCTACTTGTTCAAAACATCTTGTCCTTGTCCTCGTGTCAAGGAACTTGCCAACTTTTTTCAGACTTTCTTTCCTTTTCTGCAATCTGTTTTTGAGACCAACTGTCATTCCCAGGATTCTTTTTTTTCACTCTTTTCAACCAATTAAATATATATATATGCTCATTATTACTACACAGCAACCATACCATCATCACCATCACCTCTCGAATAACCAACATAATATCATCAAAGTCAGAGAAGCAGCAAAACAAACATTTGAAACACTCGTGCAAATAACTTGAGAAGAAAAAAATAGAACTATTTACTACATTGAAATGATACACTCTTCCCTTTCCCCTTTTCAAACATCAGTCTAGAGTATCCGTTTTAATTACACCGTTTAAAAAAAATCTTTTTTACGTTTGACTACCTACTCTGCTTACACTACCATGTGGGCAAATTTTTTTTTTTTTTTTCCAAAAATAAAACTTGAAAAAGATTACCAAGTAAAAATGGAATCTTTTTCAAAACAGTATGATTTACTCCATATTCTGTTACTATTACAGCCGGGTTTGGTACATTTGATACTTTTTGAGCATTTTCCAACCCCGTTGCCCGTTGCGTTTTACATGAAATTCCTTTTTTCAATTGGCTCTCACAACTGCTGTGCTGCCACTGCTCCTGTAAATATTTACTCAAAGCAGAGTAGTGTTGTGTACCGTCATCCATCATCATTAAAAGCACCAAATTTTCCACATTTTTAGCATTGTACAAAGTCTCTCCTTTTTTTCCCAGTCCTTTTGGATGTGCACTCTCGCAACATTACTCTACAAACAAATTTAACTGACAAGTACACACACATTCCAAAATATCAAAAAGAATTTTTCTGATCAAAAGATCAGGTAGATAGATCCCTTTCTCTATTCAAACAATGACAATATAGAAGCCCTCAGTAATAAACACCTGAAAGCATAAAACATTATACTTATTTGAATCCCTGTTATACATGTACTTCTTCTATATAATTCTCCAAGGCATATTGACTAATTAATTAAGCTGGTCCAATTTCATTACACGGAATTCACCGGAATATTTTTATCTAATGGGATGATTTATAAGGCGTCATGCCTTTTTTAGTCAACTTTTTTTTCCTCCTGGAAAGCCTTTAGCAAAATAGAAAAGCACGAGGCAGAAGCAACAGTAGTGGCTATGTGGCAGTTACAGATGTGGATTATAAGCTCTCCCTTTTATCCTTTCTCTCTGAATATGATATTGATGATGACCATGTTTTATGGTGAATGATCATGGTTATAACGTACATACCGTATTCTCTCTAAACATAGCCCTTCTCCAAAAATCGTCTCTAAAGATCGCCCCCCCTTTTTACATTACGAGAATAGGCGCTTAACATTACAGGGATGGGGGCTGGGTTAAGGGTTTGCAAATACCGCCCGGGCGATCTTTAAAAGAAATACGATATATACATATACGACCGCGTGAGATAATGGAAACACGCAAAAAAGTGACTCTCTCTCTCTCTCTCATTCTGAAAGCACCTAACCTAATGCAAATTTTGAATAAAAGCTAGTCCGGCGTATAATCTTTATTTTCTACCCATATTTCCATGTTGCGCTCATCAGTTTAATTACGTGAGGGATCCTATTTTTAAGAGGAGAAATTGGAGGGAAGAAATAATAAAGGAATAATTCATCGACGAATGTACAATGTGCAGAACCCCCACCAGAAATTCATTTTCCCATTCTAAAGAGAAAGTAAGAGGACGTGAAATAAATTTTATGCAAAACGTAGAGGGCTAAAATGCATGGATAGGTAGGAAGGATAGATGCTCAGTGGCTTTTGTTACATAAAATCCTGTTTTTATTCGTTACATTTGGTGAATGGATGATGATGCCAAGCTGAGATTAATGAACAAAAAGGGAAGAGTGA
This sequence comes from Paronellides praefectus, assembly GCA_027744595.1. Classification (NCBI taxonomy): domain Eukaryota; kingdom Metazoa; phylum Arthropoda; class Collembola; order Entomobryomorpha; family Paronellidae; genus Paronellides; species Paronellides praefectus. Next base: position 27,420 of record JAITYZ010000077.1, on the reverse strand, counting down.
GAGGACTTGAGTGTGTCTGCCTGTGTCTGTGTAATAAATAGGAAAAGGTGGGCCATTCTGCTCTAATATATTTACACTATTTGATGTATTTCTCTGTGGAATTTGGGATGCTGCCAACTTCAAAGGAAATTTTTTTAGAAAGTATGCAGGTAAAAGAAAGAATGGATAAATATGAGTTTTTTTGTCGGCATGTAAAATAAAACATTTATGAAAAATGAGCAATTTTTTAAAAAGTGAAAACAATTGTATTCTTCTTCTTCATTAAATTCATCAAAAAAAGAAAAGTTTATTAAGCCTTAATTCAAAAAGGACTTGTGAAAAAAAACTTGGAAATATTATTTATTGATAAATTAAGTAAACTTTCGTTCCCCCTTTCTCATTGCCATCCCTTCTCTCCCCTGTCGTGCCATTTCCAAGCACCTTTGAAACTTTCTTTCATAGAGTTGTAGAAGCTCCTCACTCGGGAAAAGATTTCGGTGATATCCTCGTCGGTAGGATTTAATCGTTTGAGGGCAGGGTCGATTAAAGTGCTTCCTGTACTTTTGCAACTTGATTAAGAGTTGCTTCCTTGATTCAAGTGATGATGGGATATCCTCCTCAATTTCCCGGGAGTTGATAAAGTTTCTTCGTTGTCGGGGACGGACCAGATGAATTGGTTCCTCAGTTGTTGTAGTTGTTACCTGAAAGATACGGGCGTTTATCGTTGTTTTTGTAATAATCAAAGTTGGTGGTGGCCCTTCATCTAGATTTGTTGATAGTCCCAGTTTTAAAACATCCGGATTTGCAGAGGTCATATTGTCCGATTCTGAGGTTGAATTTTCTGTTGCTCCCACTGTGTTCTTGTGATGATAGTCGGTGGTGGCGATAAAGGTCATCATGAAAATGATGACCACCACGACTATAACGATGGAGGATTTGCCGGTGGACAACAAGACCGCCACAGAGGAGGCAGTCATTTTGAGTCCGTGCTATTCAAAAAATAAAATTGTCTCTTCTGAATGATAACTCGATCACTTGACAAACTCGGCTTTTTATACCCAATTATTGCGCAATCCAATGTTAAAAAATCTTATTAATTTTGCACACTTAACTTTTTTATTTAAATTACAAGGCTACCAAAAAAGTATTGCATCATCATTGCCATGGTCACACACAAACACATTCACAAACTATTTTAATACATTTTCTTATTCTTTTGAGTGGGGGCTGTTCACCATTTCCGTGTGCATTTTAATCACTCATTAAATTCCCAATAAATCTCAATAAAATAAAATTGTGCATTTAAATAAAAAAATATTTTTTAATGTGTCTCTGAGTCAATTATGATTTCGTGCGTTAAATAATGGCTCACTTGCTCAGCAAAATTCACTTTTTAATTTTCTATCCGAAAAGAAAGAAGCTGGATGATGGTGTGCGAAACGAGCCTTGTAGCTTGCTCAACTTTCAATAGAACAATGCAAGGCTGGTTGACTTTAAGTAGTAATTTTATCATCCCATCAAAAAAATAAAATAAAAACTAGCTTGTCCGACCCAACTTGAAAAGAAAAGTGATGGTAGGATTTTTACACACCACCGTGCAAAATAATATGTACATATCCATACATTCTACATGACACACTGCATTGTGTTAAAAAAGTAAAGCCAAAATTATAAATACATGTAAAAATGAAAAGTCAAAGCTGGCTTTCCACTTTTGTTATCATCATGGTTGTCTTACATTAATGCAATTTATACTCTGGCATAGTGTAATATGGGCTCCTGATGAAAAACCTTCCCGTATTTTGCCAAACACACCAAACAAACCATACATAGTAAATGCACATAATATTCAACATGATACGGATATAGAAATGCGTCATTTCAACGAATTAAATGCATCCAACCACATATAATATTGTAGCTCTGTTGTATATTAATTTGATTTGTGGGGCACACTACTTTCTTCTTTGACTTTTTGCAAGTGCACACCATAATAATATATTATTGATGTATAAATGGCTATTATAATTTTAAATGAAAAGGTTGCTCAAATATATTCTACTGCGAAAAAGTACATATATTTATTTTTTGTAATTTTATTTTATAAAAAGTATGGCTTTGTATCAAAACATGAAAATTGATCATGTTTGTTGGGCAATCAAAAAATAAATATTTTGTAAATTAAAATGAAATGTTAATGAAATTCATAAATATTAATTACATTTTATCTATAAAATATATGTGATTAGGTTTTATCATCTTTACATGAGGAAATATATACATTATTCTCCAATGAAATGATATATTCCACCTTGCTGCTTTGCTGAGAAAAGGGACAACGCTGCTCTAACACTACTACTACTAATCTAAAAATAACTTTGCTTGCCTAATTGTCGCCGCTGCTTGCAAAATAAAACATATTCTGCTAATTTGCGCGAGTCAAAGCAAAAAATCGGTTGTTTATCATGTCTGTCACGTCCGCTTCATATGAAGACTACTATGGTATGTCCAACAAGGAAATTTTCAAGTCATGTCAAATCTATATTATAATGTCATATCAAAAAAAAATTGTCAGTATGTACGAGTATTTATGTCACAAGTAAGAGTTCATTTTTTGATGTCACGTTGAACCATCTTTAGAAATCATGTATTTAATTTAACTTGGGTAAATACAAATATAAATAGGCAAATATGTAAAATTGTAAAAGTAGTCCATTCAAATCAAGTCATCTGCAAAACGTACAAAAATAATAATAATGCGTTGTGCAAATATATTTTTAGTGCTTGGCAGTACCAAATCACATATTATTATTATATTTATTTACCTTGACCTTGGCATAAAATTGTTATGTGTATATTTTCTCATTGTCTGGATTATTATTGCCTCCTTCGAAGAATGTCACACAATCAATATTAATAGCATTTTTTATTTAATGATCTCCTGTATTAAAGACAAAATGGTTATTTCCAGTGATTGAGTTGCACTTGCAGTAAATTGGGTGCTGGAGTGTAAATACATAATACATATCTCACACAGGGAATTGTTGGCATTGTAGCTTTTTTTTACATCCTGATTATGGGGTAACCTGAATACAGACAAAATGAACATAAAAAACAAATAGGTTGATTAGGTAATATGCCATGTACATCTTTCACACTAGCTGGATTAGTGTAATGAAGGTATGTTTTTTTGTAGGAGACCAAAATGACCATAAAAATTCCACCATTTTTATAGACTTTTTTTCCCGTTGATTGATTAACTGCCAATAAAAATTTTCATTGGTCGTGACAGAGAATTGGAGTTTTCACATGCCTACATGTACCTAAAAAAGTGTATTATAGGTAGACTATATGAAAGGAACACATAAATATAATCAAACTCACACACAATGACAAAAAAATGGAATGCATTTTACCTCGACATTCACATTACTCGATTCATTCATCCCCACAGGGAATCAATTCTCAATCACAATCAAGATCATCATAAAGCAAAGTGGAGGCAATCACAAAAGGGAACATAACACTGCTGCCTTGTGTAATGCAGATTGCGTGCGAGAAACTATGCAGTTGTGTGAGTCAGGAAATAAAATTGGAAAAGATGTAGTAAAAGGGAGATGTATACAGAGTGAAAGCTTATATTGGTCATATAAACTAGCACACACAAAAGGAAAGACGCATTTAATGCACCTACATATCAGATTTTTATCGACAACAATGACAATAATATAGTCTTCCTGGTGGTGGCGCAATATACAGGGGGAATAGAAAAAAGAAACGTAATTTGGGATTTAGGATTTATATTGGGAAATAAAAATAATGTAGCTAACTTGATTACAAAGGGTTATTATCACGGTATACAAATGAACACACACACACACAACACACCAAAGTTATATCAACAACAATTTGTCACGTGATATGATATGTTGTAATGGGGAAAAATATAAAAAAAGCAAAGCCGGTAAAACAAGTACAAAAAGTGATGATGATGAAAAATTTAAATGCTGGTGCGCTTATTATTATAATATTTGTTAATTATTTCTTATTTTTTGGCATATTATATATAAATTATGGTATCTATATTTAAGTATGTTATAAATAAGTACAAAAAATGCTATTGTAATAATAAATAAATGCAACATTATTCCCTACTGCTACTATACTTAACTATTAGCAAAAAATTTGACAATTTGTTTGTTTTAAGCAGGGAAACTTGATAAGAATTAAAAATTAGTAATAATAATAATGTTGACAAAGTTGTACTACTCACCAAACCAAACAAGATTTGTTAAAAAGTCACTTCCACAAACCTCAATCTTGACTAATCTCGCCTTGTCAAATAAATTGATAATGGTAAAAAATAATGCTCAAGTCTACATAAAATTTATAATACCTCCGGATACTTTGAAGAAGATGAAATATTTGTGGAGCTGAAAGTGTGCAGTTGTGATGGCTAGATACTTTCTCCACACTACATTCCTTGTGATGATAACAACGCCATGTTCTATTGACCACCGTCAGCCATAAATAATAATATTTTCTGACTTGTCAAAAAAAACTCTCTTGTGGAGAAAAAAAAGAACCCTCAAAAAAGAAGCAAAAAAATAAGTGGAGAAAGAAGGAATAAAAAAAGATGTCTTTTGTGCCCTTTCTCCATTTTATTTTCTCTCTCCTGGACTCAGTGTGTATCAAGTCATGCGGATGATGACGATGATATTATTATGAATGAGGTGGACTAGTAGAAAATATACCTCGACAACAACAACACCAACAACAGCATCAAGATCAACAACATTACAGCAAAAAGGAAAAAAATAGGAACAAGGTCCAGTGTGTGTGTCACAAGTCGTCTGAGAATTGACTTGACTTGATTTTATCGTCCCTTTCACTTGATCCAACAAGAGATTCTATTTCACAAACTTGTGTATACCAACATACCTCACAACCTACTTACTATATAAAATATAAATACAAAAAATATATATATCCAATCCTCACAAAAAAAAAATTATATAAGCAGCAGCGGAAATGTATAAAGGTATGTCTTCTTCTCCTTCTTCTTCGTGTCCACTTGAATCTATGACTTTTCGCCAAAAAAAAGTAAAACATGATGTGATTTGAGATGACCCCTTGTTATTTATCACTCCTCTCTATAATATCTACCTATCCACCATCATCACAAAAAAAGCAAAAGAAAATAGATTGCAGTATCCCTTTTATTTCATTACATTTTTTTACCCTCCAGCAAAATAGTCACCATTTTCCATGTAGCTGCTATCCTTATACTACAAACAGCACACAATAATTTTTATATATCTATAAAAAATGAACATGATGCGCAGTAAAGCAAAAAAACATATAAAAATATATCGGTTTTTGTGCCGAATTCCTTTCAAGTTGATGATCATCATTTTTGTCATCAGCCTATTTTTTTTAAGCCCTGTTCACATTGCTTCCAAACTTGAAACAATTGCTTTTCTTCGCTTCACACCCCAGTGTAGTGTATAAAGTAGGTAGATATATTTTTTGTGATTTTTGTTGGCCTGACACTGATCCAACTTGAAACCATGAACATGCTAGCAACCAACCTAACTACCTACGTAGTACAAAAGGATAAGCTTGTTGTAAGCAGAGCTCACAAAAAGCAGACGAGTTACAAGAAATAATGCTAACAGCAGCAGCAGCAGTAGTAGATTGTATAACAGCATCTCATGGTTTTCAACAACATGGATCCTTGACGGGGGAAAAAAATGTACAAGGAGCTTATACCTAATTTTCATTCTGCTTTCTATCCGCCTCACTAACAATTTTTTTTGGAATATCATCATCACAAAAAAAATAAAGGAGAGAAAAACAATAACAATAAATAATATTTTTTTGTACTCTTCACATCTGAGCAAAAGAAGGCGAGAAGATGGAAGCTATAATACATAATGTGTAATCTCTTGTTTCCCATCCCACCCCAGTAGCTGCAGACTAACAACTAATATTTAACATGCTCACATTACTACAACAAATATGTCCCAAATACATAATATAATTTTAGGTTTTACTTTCTTATATAGTCACAATAGTACACTGAAAATATTTGCACAATATTATCCAAGTTATAAGTATTTTGTCTCTAATTTCGTATTTTTGCGAAAAAAAAGGACGGTAAAAGTCCACGTCCACTTAAAACTGGAGGAAATGGACGAATATTAAACTCATTTTCCATTTTGCCCTCTTTGTACTCAAATACGTAGTAATGCATGTAATTTTAGCTTTTGGACACGCATTTACCCATTAAAAATATAGTGGAATAAATCCATTTTTTGATAGTAAATAAAGTCTGTCATCATATTACCCAATGTATATTTTATTCTTCGCCGATTTTCTCGTCTTCTTCTTTTTTTTCCGCTTGATTTAATCATCACAAAAAACACTCGTTTTTTACTGATTTAAGTAAGATGAAAATCGAGACTGGAGACAGAAAATCATCATCATCTTGCACAGCACACTCTCATGTCATTTTGCATGATGCATGTCGTTCGTATTCACATTAACTTTGTTTAAAAAAGAAAAAATGGGAACCTTTTTACGAAATTGGTAGGAAAAAACCGTTGGGCGTTTTGGTACCCAAAGCATTTTTTTATAGAAATCTACACAAAGTTTAGTTAGAGTCGGCAAAAGTAGTTCGCAAGTCTATATATTATCATGTTAAAAGCACTTTTACAAAACCAGTGTACATACATGTTACATACTTTCATACTTCCGGTACTACTTCTTATAAGCATTTATAGCCAATACTAAGAAAGATACACAATATTTAATATAATTTTACAAAGATTTATGTATCATATAAATACATCAATAATTTAATAATAATAATAATAAGTCGCACAATACTAATTCATACACCATCTCACCATTATTATTATCAAATTGAAACATCTGACTTACATAACAATGCATCAGAGAGTGGAGTAGGTTTAATGAGATGAATGAGCATGTTGCGATATAAATAAATATACAGCATGGCAGATAGATAATAATAAGGAGAAGCACAACTGATAAGTATCAAACCAGCATAATTTTACGTGTTACCTGAATGTATAATAATAATAATAATATTTATTAAGGTGCATCAACAAAAGCTCATCCACCATTTTGCAATAGTTTCCATTTTTTTATACAAACCACGAAGGATGATACATAGCAAAGGAATACTACTAAAAATTACGGAAAGTAGGAAATGAAATGACTTTTTGTGTGTATTTGAATTTATCTACAAAAAAATAGGAAGATTTTTTTAAGCATTAAACAAAATTACCATATTTTTTTAAATTAGTAAAACCGCTTATATTTACATAAATGAATATATATTTTTGAAATTAAATTTATCTCTGGAAAGATTGAAAATATATCTATTTTTGGGTAATTACTATTGCTGAAATTATATATGACATAATGCTATTTGGCTTTCCAACTTTCACTATTGTGCTTTCTCAACCAAATAATAATATTGCGTGCCAAAAATAGCACAGCTTTTCTACAGCTTATAAAGCTTTCACATTTTTATTATTACTTATTATTTTCATGTTTTTGAAGAAAAAAAGTAAATCCAATGCTCAAGACAACATGTCAAGTTGTAAATGAAAGAAAAAATCTACTCTCAATTTCACCTTAAAAAAATATTGATATTTATTTTTCATGTAAACCGGCTATCATACAGACATTTCCTTCCTTTGATTTTGACACTACCACTACCACTTTCAACGGTCAAAAAAGACACAGGATAGTAAATAAGCAGGCAGTCAGACAGACTGTTCTGCCAACAGAAAAAAACCCAATAATGTATACTTTATTTTTTATTAAGTAAAAAAATCCCATTTGACATTTTAAATTTGTTATGTGTATTTTCACTTGCCACTTACTTTGCTTGCCAAACAACCTACAAAACAAGTTTTTTTTCAAGAAAATATCATTTTTTTTTGCAATGGAATATCACACGAAGACAGCTTCTATAAATATCTCAATACCGTATTTCCTCTGATATAAGCCCCGGCTTATAATTCAAAAACACACTTTTTCTAGCTGTCCTTCTAATGTTAAACAACCCAGATACGATAAGAGGTTCGGTCACTATTAGAGGAAATACGGTATATACATACATGAATATGAATAATATGCGCGCCACATGCATCTCCCATATCCCATCAATATTCCTTACAAGAAAAAAATGTACTTTCCGCACCACATCCTTTTGCCTAGTTTTGCTTTCATTTTTTTTGTACTCTGTGGAAGGAATACAAATAAGCTGTTTTAGATTTTTTCTTCTTCTTCTTCCTATCTTTCTGCTTGCTTGTGTGAGAAGTGGTGTTATAAAAGTGTAACAAATTCCCCTGAAGAATACATGCACCAGAAAACAAGCTTACATAGAGTACACTTTCGTGGGATGTTGTTGCTTCTTGTTTTTTCCCTCCACCACCAAACCCATAAAAAGTACTAAAAATAATAATAATTCAACCCCGTCACCGTTGTTGTTGTGCCGACAATGCCACCAAAAGGAAGTATATATACCTTGGTATATAATATATATATATATATATTTTTGTGTTCCAAGTTGGAACTTCCAACACTGACGCCAAAAGCACTATTTGCACTCCATATACCCCTACTACACTGCTCAAAAAGTCAAGTCACATTCCATTATCACTGTGTTTCTCACTCTCCACTAAACAATCGGATAAAAAAACTAGTCCACTTTTGTGTAGTTAAAAGGAATAGTGGAAGAATAGAGATTCATGGACTTTGTTTGCATGGTTTTTTTTGGTAATGTTTCACAAGGATAATTGCAAGTTGATGATGAGGATGATGATAATGGTGATATAAAAGAATGGCACTTAATAATAATGTAATGACCATCACAAGCCAATATCCTCATCATCCTCATCCCCACACCATCATTATCATCGTATCTCCTCATGATAATCAAACAATAAAAACTTTAACTAGAAAAAAAAGTTAGTCCACATTCTCGAGAAATCCCTCGCATGTTTTCATGTCATCCATAGTTTCAAGTCCCCCTGCCCCCTATCATGAGTACTGCTATCTCTCCTTTTTAATGTCAGAGTGAAAAAGAGCATGAAAAAGAACGGAAGGGAATGAGTCGGTTTGAGACTTTTTAAGTAAAAAAAATGAAAAACTAGTCGCGTTTTCTTTCTTCTCTTTCTAAAGTCACATACTCTCCCGCAACCAACAACTATGCTTCTTCAAGACGTTGTTGTTGTCGTTGGAGAAAAAAAGAAGCTTTATAACGTTAAGTACACCTATTTATCATTTTGGCAGCTAAAACTGGCTGCTTTTATATCCACTTGACTATATTAACTTATATGGCTTGAATATCTACTCGTTAAATTTTTTTTTTCCACAGATAAGCAATCATATTTCCTCCTTTTCCTGCTCTTCTTTCGTTTATTGATGCATAGGCTTAGTGAGATGGCAGCGGCGGCACTTATAAAACCTTGTTATTGCATAATGATGGCAAGAGACTAGTGAAGGAGGAAAGAAAGAAGCAGAAGAAGCTTTTTTCTTGTATATTTTTTTGCAAAAGCTTTATACTTTTTTCGTCCTTATCATTATAGTTGGCTTGCAAAATGATAATGTCTATTTTTTTGGGGGGGGGGGATGATGAGGATGAGCTTTAGAATAATGCTTGCTCCCTAATTTGGTTTGATGATTTGTGGTAATGATAACTAAAGCCTTTTTTATTATGCACTTGACTATACCACTCTGATCACAAGATTGTTAAAAGTAGAAAGCTATGCAAATACGTTGCTATTTATTTTTTTAGCTGGAAAGTAGCATTGTACATTGATAAGTTGTATAAATATTATGTGGAATTGTAAAAGTTGTGGTTGAAGAAAACTAATTTATTATTATATTATTTTTTCGGACAATAATGTGTTTGTACAGAGGACGATGTGGATGATTTGAATCTTCACGTGACCCGGTACCGGCCTGAGGAGTTGGATAAGCTTGCCAAAACAACAAAATTTACGAGAAAGGAGATTCAGCTGATTTATCGAGGTTTTAAACAGGTGATGATGATAACATGCATACCCACCTATGTATATATTATGTGGGTCGATTTGGTATCAGCATAAATTTCGTAATTAAATTTATATGACCTTCTGTATTTTTTTTTCTTCTTCTTGTCTTCTTTTCTGGACGCAGGAATGTCCAACGGGTCTCGTCGATGAAGATTCATTTAAGGATATCTTTGCCCAGTTCTTTCCACAAGGCGGTGAGCAAACTCACTCTCTCTCTCGTAGCAAAACTAATTCTTAACTTTGATCCTATCCACTTTCATCCAATTATAAAGATAAACATCTCTACACAAACAAAATAAAAAAAGTTTTGAAAATCTTGTGCAAATTCATTGAGCAAACAAGAAACTTGATTTTTTTAGTTTAGTCTTTGATTGGTTCATTAAAAAAAGGCAATGTCTTGTTATACAACGTCACGTCCAAATTTTTTTACAAATGGGAACCACGTCCCAAATTTACTCAATTTTAATATTATTATTATCATCTTATCAAGTATCTTATTGATTTTGGTCCAGTCTTGTATATTTTTTATGTGTGTGTGTGTGTGTTTTTTATTTATCACAGATGCTACGCAATATGCTCACTATGTCTTTAATACACTCAAACAAAACTCATCAGGACAAATCAGTTTCGAGGTAAGACACACTCTTTTGTAATTTGACAAAACTAACCTTCTAACCACTTGAGAGACTTACTAGCTATAACCCTAAAAAAAGTAATAATAATTTCAAGGAATGAACAAAAAAGCTTTTGACTTGTTTCATTCAACCCGCTACTATGCCAGCTATGATCTTCATCATCCTTTCATTATATTTTCCTCGTCTGTCGAGGACCAAACATAACGAAAATATACAAGCTTTCCAGATATAAAATTGCAGGTTTATAAAAAAATATGAGCCTTGTAACAGCATTCCAACTCAATAAACTATTTTAGTGCACTTAGTACTCGACTGATTTATGAACTTTCTTTTTTCGCTAATTACAAACGGAGTTGAACTGCATTACCCCCTTTTCCATCCTTCTTTTGCTCCAATTTTACTTCACCACCACCAATAAATATATATTATTATATCAAATCCGTTCCTAAAAGAAACTGTTACTCGGCTGCTGGTGCTGGTACAGAGAGAGAGAGAGAGAAAGGTACTCCAAGTCCAATAAAAACAAAAAAAAATTGCCAGTGGTAGCAGCAGTGTAGTAGCAGCACCACGAGCCATGAAAAAGTTACAAATTGACTTTTACTATTACTCCCTCGTAAAACCTCTCCTTCTGCACGTTTCTTTCTTCTTCTTCATATTCCTTGTTTAAAGAAAAGCCCACTTTATCTTGATTATAACACACGGGACAATCATGATGACGAGGTGGTTGGCCAATAAAAAAAGAATTTATTATCCGGTACAGCAATCCGTAATTAGAAAACTTTCTTTGGTTTCCTTCTCTTCTTCTCTTTGATTGTTCCCCAGCTCCCCATCCTTTTCTCTTTGCGTTGCTATACATTTTTTTGGTTACTTTTTCTTATTCTTTTCATAAAAAAACAATCATAACTCTGGCCTATTATAAGTCATGATCATCATCATGGGTTTTTACCATATAGTTACGAACCACATCACACCATATGATTAGATGTTAACGAACCAACTTACTCATATTTTCCTCTCTCCAATGCATTATTATTATATATAATTTTGTGAACTAACAAGTAAAAGCATAAAAAAATTTTACGGTGCACTGGTGCAGTGTATATTATCGCTTTGAAAATTGTGTTTGTACGGACTATAAATAGTTTTAAAATTTGATGTGTTTTTTTCTTCTTCTTCTCCTCTGCTTGTCAAAGTACCGTACTTTTCTGCACTTTTTACCATTTATTTTTATGGTAGGCACACTTTCAGTGTCAAGATTATAAACAAATTAAATATTAAGTAAAGGAAAGGTCGGCACACAAAAAGTACATTTCCGTGTGTAGGAAAACCAACCATGTTTATTTATTTATTAAAAAGGGAAAGGAGAAAAAGTGGAGCAAAAGTGTGTTTACAAAATATATACATTAAAATTTCCTTTTTTTTATATAAAAAAAAAAAAAAAAAAAAAAAAAAAAAAAGCCGCATCCAGGTTAATTACTCTTTAGTTTAAAAAGAATTTCTAGTAGACTTGCATCAATAATGAAGTTTGGTTATTTACGAAAAGGGCAGCAAAAACTGGGAATGTAGGAGGGGGAGAGGAAATAATAATTGATATTTGAATGCACTTGAAATGGGATGTACGTGTAAAAGCTAGAAAAGCTTATTATGATAATAAAGTGAGATTGGATGATCCTTTTCCTTTCATTCGACCTTGTGCAGCAGCTCTATACATTGCTTTGCTGTTTTTTAGAGTTTTGAAAAGCTCTGCTTACAAAGTCAGTGAAGCAAAGTAATAAATGATACCCTTTTCCTTGCCGTTTTTAAACGAGGAGGAAATAATAAAAAGAGAATGAAGCTTAGAGAGAAAAAGAGGGAAAGAAAAGAGGAAGGTTGAAATTGAAGAAGAAGTTGCATGCATTTACTTTTTTTCTTTTTGAAACGATGATGATATTATTGTAGTAGTAGTTGTGTAACACAACTTGTGTTGTATGTGCTTCCATTATCCTTTAACGGCGAAACAGAGCTTTTCTGTGAGTCTCTCTCCTTGTTATTTAATTCTCCCGGTTCTCCGCTCTTTTTTCTTCACTTGTTTTTTTTCTTGTGGTGGAACCAAGAATGAGATGCTGGACGTGGTAACATCCATCTACGAGATGCTTGGTCATAACACTGAGCCCCAGGTTGAGGAAAACTCGGCCGTGGAGCATGTCGAGAAGATATTCCATGTGAGTACAACATTCATTTCATTTCCTTGAGAGAAAAAAAAGGTTTATTTTTAAGTTGCACAATGTCACAATGTGGACGTTGCCATCACTATCAGCATCCTCATCACCGCCACAAAGAATGAAATGAAAATCACGGAAGTTTATATCTGGATGAAAACGGAAGTAGAACAAGTGGTGATGGTGGCTGTGAATGCTAGTGGTTCTTGTGTATTTTTTTTGGCTTTGTGTGACCAGCGTTTGGAGTTTTGGAGATAGGATTTTTTTATTTATGTGGGTATATATTTCATAAATGTGTCCTATATATTTCTTTTTTTCCGTTTACAGCAAATCGACCTAAATCATGACGGGGTTGTTACTATTGATGAGTTGGTCGAGTGGTGCTGTCGGGATGAGAGAATTCTTCAATCTCTTGAAATGCTGGACACTGTACTGTGATCGACCAAACCAACAAGTACGAAAAGGAACATTCAACAAAACCAACAAAATCAACAACAACAAACAAAACACAGTTTATCGACAATTACATGATTGATCTGATCACAAACTGGAAAAAATGGCCTGCAATTGTAGCAAAATAAATCTTTTTTTTGGCTGTTGATGAAATAAAACACGCAACATCTTCTGTTCAGCAGCACAACGACGATACTATTTTAAAAAGTAAAAGAAACAGAAAAAACGCCACATTTTAAACATTTTACCGATCGATCCAATAATATATATTGTATTATTACTATAATGATTCTTATGTATAAATTATATTGACATAATTAAATTGTAAATAAACTTTTATGGAACGACGACTCTTCAAAAAAAAATCTTATTTGTAAATACCGCACTTTCGGATTCGAAAAAAATAACTAATTTATATTTGGTTTCTTTAAATAAAAAAAAGATAATTAAGACAATGACATTTAATGATAATTTCAAGTAGATTTAGTCGCCAAAACTTAAAAACCGAAATGTAATTTTCAAAATTATTTAAAACTAAATATAATCCTACCAATTTATGATATCACCCCCACCACACCACTCCTCATTAAAAAGAAGCTAAATATTTATAATTTGTTGCGGTTATGTACATACCATTCTGATTAGAGACGCTATTGTAGATTTTACGTGAGTTACACGAAACCAAATGTAAATTAAAATGCTTACCTGACTTTTTGACCATAATAATAAAAATACATGTGTGTATTTACTGCTAATCCAACTCATTTCATTCATTCGACACTACTTACAAAAATATCTAAATTGTATATCGGTAACTACTTCGTTATTTAAAACTGTTCGTTACTGTTATCAGCCATTGCTATTATAATTATTATTAATCGATTCATAATGTTACTCTCTTTCTCTCTCTCTCTCTCTGATTCTTGTTGCTCGTTCGTTTGAAATAAGATTTTAAATTATAAGAAAAATTAAAAAAGACGATCGATGACAACAAAAACCCAATTTTGGTCGTACGATAACGACACAATCGGATTTTTAAATAGATTTCTCTGTAAGTTCTAAATTATGTAAGCTTGGTAGATGAGTTAAAATATATACATAATATTTATAACATGATGATATATAATTAACGACGATATACAAGCAACTACATTATTAAATAGTTTTTACTCTTTTTGAAAAACATTTAACTACGTAGGTATCAAAATTGTATGCATTAAATGTATTGATAAGAAAACACTCATCACCCGCACCAATACCAAATACCAACATCTTTTAAAAAACAATTACGGCCTGAAATCATCCTAATATTCGTAAAATCCTAATTATAGTAGTGCTTATTATGTATATATTTGCAAAAGTATAATATTTATTAGCTCCTTTACCACACGTTTACAGTTAAACAAACATTTTAGTCCACAACCAGCTGTTATTTATCATCACATTAAAACCAACAGGCTAAATATATTTGATTAAATATTCCTGGAGTTACTCTACAGGTAAGAATGCAAGGTAATAATGTAAACTAAATCAACATCAAATGTCTCACAATAACGCATCTTCATACATCTGAAACTTCTTACTTTGTGGATATCTGAACTGAATTTCTTTACTTTCCTTGAATTTTTGAGAAACCAACTTGAGCAGAAAAACAAATTCTTGATCGAAATATGAATTTAAAAGAATAATATGGTGTACAATTTATTCAAATATGTACAGCTAAAGTTTAGCTGCTAAACAGTTGTATTGTTTTATGATAATTGATGTTAATTGTAGTAAGCTTGACAAGTTTATGTGATTTTTTTGTCGTCAAAATTAGTCGTTAACAGTTATAGTTTACAATGATCACTAGAGCTAAATGTCTTTATAGTTATGCAAGTAGACTCAGATTCATATTTTATCTATTATTTTCCCTAAAATGAAATATTTACCGAAATATAATGTTTTGAACGCACTGAGGATGAAGACGAAAAGATAGATTGCAAAGTATTCTACGATGAAGGGTAAATAATAAGGGTATGAGCGTAAAAGCTTTATGGTGTAAAAAATTAATCATTTTAAATGGTAGAGTATTGGTGGAGAAATGGGTGACAACAACGTTGGTCTTTTTAGTATAATTTCTTCTAACATATTCCTACCTACTACCTTTGCCCAATTTATGGTCAGTATTATAAATACATATACCTGTATACATATTACACAAATATGTTTAAATTGTTAAATATTATGTATTGATTGATAATAAATTGTAATTACCGTTTTACTCTGATTTCAGTTTGAAAATTCATTTGAAAGTCTGTTCCAGAATTAATTCAATTCAACACAACACACAAAGAAAAGTATCATTGGCTCCTCTTGCGAATGGTTTTCTACTCATTATGCATATAATAATAGTAATAACAATACTCATTATTCCTCTCATATATTAACATATTGAATTGTAGTAAAAGTAACAAAGAGTTGAAAAGACCTTTATCAGCGCCATCGTGTTACAACCAAAATAACCAAAAGATTCCCCAGCTCATTCCAAAACTGATAAGGGAGCAAAGTGTTTCGGATAGAAAGCTCCACTGTTTGTTTGCAAGACTTTGTGGCGTTTTGTATTGTAAAACACAAGGCATAGCTAATGAAATGAAACCCTTTTTTGATGTGACATCACGTTCGTTATTTTGTTGGATTTACGTGCACCCCATTACCACACAGATTAGACCTCAACTTTCACACGTTCGCGTTCGGCGACGTGCTTCAGCTACAATACAAACATGTACAAGCGACAAAAGAATTGTATTTTTTTGGAATCTCTGCCAACAACAATCGTTCGTTGACAATCCACTACAATAAATTGAAATACAAACAGGGAATAGTAAACAGAGACAGCAGCAGCATCCCAATTTAAATTTAAAATGTCCGTGCCAATTAGTTTAGATTGTCAGGTAGACAAGTAGAGCATTTCTTTCAGTTGAGTGCTCATTAAAATAAAGCAAAAATATGTCAGCAAACTTTACTAGTAGTTGCTGTTCAACAAAATATGGGGAAAGTGTGGAAGCGGAGCGTGTAATCTTGGTCTTGGCGAATGACGAAGGCAAATCGAAGGAAGATTGTGTAAAAGAGGAAGTTCTGTCTGATTGCACCTCCCTTCGTGACAATTGCCAATTAATAACTGAACAACGGAATCTTTTTGAACTGAATACCTTACTATTGTCGTAAAGATTATTGTAGACAACCTGATTAAATTGTGTGGGAAATTGGAAATTATTTGTCAATATTTTGATCCTACTTGAATTGAAAATCAAGGAAAACGATAATTATCAAAATTATAAAGAACCACAAGCGATATAGTCATATGATTTTAATCAAACTTATAATGAGATGACATGCTTACTTATAATTTTGTTCATTTCAACGTGTACTTTTTGCTTTGGCATCAGTTTCGCTAACATTCAATGTACGTTTACTTTGAGAACACATTTGTCAGTTTGAAATTCAAAAGTTGAATACTTATTCCGAATTTTCATGTTTTGAAGAACAAAGACTACTATAGGAACAAGAAATAAAATAGCAATGCCTAGAATACGTGTAAAATAGTAGCTTAAATCGTAAAATAGTAGCTTAAAATATTAATGGAATTGAATGCTCTTTTGTTTTCCAAAAATCAGAAATCCTCTTAATACTAAACAAAAAGGAATTGAATTATAACCTTGAATTTATCTTGTTCAGAATCATTCCGTTGAAATTAGTGATGTTCACATTGACTGGTAGCTAATAATAAAAGAATAAGAATAGAGTCACCTGCAGAACTCCACTTTAGTAGGTAATTTTTTCAGTGAATTAATACTCAAAAGGTTGCTGGTTGCCCCAGAACCAGGTGAGTTCTTTCTGAGCATAGTAATAATGTAAATACCTACGCATGCGAAGGTAGGTATTTACAGGCTGTAAATTTTACACGCACACAAGCTCAAGAATAGCTTAACATTGTAATAAGTTTAAATATTGTCATTGGTCGTTAATGTATATTTTGAGATGTGAAGAATATTTTTTTAAATATTTTACATAAAAGGTAGAGGAGGCACAAAATCGCGTACAACTACCTGTTAGAAATACCAAGGATCAGGATCGGTGGAGCAAGGAGGACCTTTCAGAGGCACTAAAGAGTAAAGAGTGGTTACTGGCCGGCATGTAACTTTTACGTTGTATCGCCAATACAAAAAAAGTTTATTGCAGGAGGCTCAGAAATAGATACCAAAGTAATGATTTAATCGAATTCTAGAGAATTGAAATGTATTAATTTTAATAGACTTTTCATGACACGTAACAGTATTATTTTGGTAGAATCAAAAAGTATTGCTTTATTGTAAATACATACAAAAAAGTTGTTTGAAATTTGTACGAAATGTAGCGTATTTTTTTTGATTTTATTCCCTTTGTTCCTACACATTTAACGACTACTATTGGTAAAGTGAAACATATATTATGACGTACGTTGAAAATTGACCTTTTTTACAGCATTTCTTGTTGTCGTCTGATTGCGTTAACACGCTGCTAATATTGAATATTTAAAAAAAATCTATACAACACAACGCATAATAAATTCAAACTTTGAAATATTATGGCAATATTATAATCTGATCTGATAGATATTTATCGGGCTATGTATGCTTCACAGTCCGAGATAATTGCAAGCTTAGACCTTTAAGCTTGGATTTTATGAATGACCAAAGCCAAATCGATTTTTCACAGAAGTGTTGATTGTACAGACCTTGCTTGATGACTCAACATCAGCCAAAGTTGACATATATTTGAATTGCATGTTAGCAGAATGACGTACTCCAAGTTATATTGAAAACAACATAATAAATAAATAAGGTGTAAACATATAAGGAAGGTCCGCTAAACTAGCAAATAAGTCACATAATTATATAGTAATACTATTTTTTTTAAGTAATACAGTTTTTGTCAATTTTGCTATTGTCATGGGTTTAGCAAAAGTGGGTTACCGACCTATCGAAACGGTAAAAATATTGCGCGGTTGTGTAGAATTTAGACTGTACTACAAATGGGATGAAATTGGATTGATGTATGTATGTGGCGATGAGATAAGTTATTTAGTGGGATTTGTTTAACCCTTTCTTGCGCATGGAGGAGAGATAACAGAGAGAGATTTTTTTGGGGAGAAGAGTGGACCCCGGGTAAAAATATTAAGGTTTAAATGCCTAACGTAGCATAGTTGTATTCCAAGTTGGAGTTAAATAGGTGTGAGCAGAAGAGTGCGGATGGAGGGATGACAGACGAAATGGCCATTTTAAATAATTTCTCGCTTATTAACACCGAACCATAATACTTCAAGAGGATGATAATGGTGCCAATAGAACGTTAGTAGAAGGAACACGCCATTTTACTTAGGCTTTTCTTCTTGTAACTTTAGGCCACAAATAGTATGCTTCACTATCAGCAAAGCTAGCTCAGGTAAATTGTCTGCTTGTCATTTAAAAGATGCATCAGCACGAAACACGTACGACTTTGTGACTATGATTGTGCAATAATAATGGTTTCATATCGGGCTCATGAACAACTGGGTGCTCAATTAAAAATTACAACAATACAGACTCAATACATTTTCAATACGACCTAAAAACAAATAGCAGAACGCTACGAAGCTTTCACCTGGAACCTTTCCAAATAAATAAATGATTTAACTGACTGACCAGCAGTAGTCGAAGCAAAAGAACATTATTATCATCATCACATTGACCATCTTCTTACTGCACTGCGGTATCATATCATATACTAACCCCCCAAAGTAAAGTCCAACAAAAGAAAAAAATTAAAATATCGGGAAACAATAGTTTTTTAATTTGTATCACTATTTAAAAAAGACAGTATATCACGACGGGAGTGCCTTTCCCCTCATAATTTTTGTCTGAGCCACATGTACTCAACTTGTAATCAAATTGAGCGACAAGTTTAAGCCATCCCATTTTCACGCCTTCTTTCATCTTTATCACCTAATTTCGCCCTCGTCATCTATAGCGTCGTTGTCTCCCTTCATCATTTTCATTACTTTCTACTACATCTCCCTTGCTTAGTTCTGCTACAAGTTTTCACCCACTTCTCCACCAAACCATGCAACATCACTAGTACCAGGACCACCATTGTAACGGGCGTTTCGGGCACCGCTACTATCTTTCTACTTTATTTACTGGCGGTATGGGGTCAAAGTAGAATCAAACTAACATTTTAAGCATTCATATGCACAAATGATAAGGACAATCGGACTTCGTAAACATTTATCCCATGTACAGCAAATAATATTGAAATTTCAATAAGATGAGATCAACTCCGGAACTTTGATTGACTTTAAAAGGAACACAAATGTATTTATTTGAAATTGGTTATTAAACTGGAATGATAAATACTTTAAATTAAGATGAAAGAAACTTTTGTTAATAGAAGATTATAATAATGTTTATGTACAGATTTCATAATGAATGATTTTAAATTAAATGAAAGATAATAATACGCTGAAGGCCTTCAATTATGCGTTTTAAAGATAAATGAAAGAATTCCTATCAAGAAGACAATTTTGAGATAATCTCCTCTCAACAACTTCGAGTGGCAACTCTAGGTAGCTTGAGTGGAGGTGGTGGAATGATTGGTGCGCTGGGTGTGCTTCCCAGCTGGCCTTTCACTCTTACAATTTCGATAAATTATATCTTAATTAAAATTCACCTTTGAAGATGCAGCAGGTGGCAAACGACGGTGGTTGTACACGGTGATGTAGTGGGTGGATAAGACGGTGGTTGAAACACACGAATAAAACCCGGATAAAAATGAGCACCAATGAATTGAATGAATGAGCACCAAAAAAAAACTAAAATATAAATATAAAATACCTTTACCCTCTGACCCGACTTTTAACCATATTAAACCTTTAATAAATTGTATAATTTGCGTGATGCTTACCACCCTTATTCACAATTCCTTACACCCTCGCAGAAAGGACTTGGCCGCTGCAAGGACCTGGGATCCTTGGATTTAGGACCTCAATACCTCCTGAATTACCAAACAATAATAATTTACCATTTCATCTGCGTTACACCCTAGCTATTAATCTATCATGTATTTAATTAATTATGCGTGTTTCTATATTTTATTATTTTCTTACCAACTTGATCTACGTATTTAGACAGACGCTAATTCGACCAACGCTCGAATAAATCGCTGTAAAATACGCAGGAATATCTGGAAACACAATATATATGCTTTTAATTTATACGTTTATGTTCTTCACTAAAAACTTCACATTATTAATTTTACCTGGCAAAACAATATGACTACTGATAAAAACTATTTATTATTACTTACACGCTTGGTAAAATACGCTATGGTATACGCCAATAAAAATATACTATAAGTAAGGTTGATCCCCCTCAGGATGATGCTGCTAGCACGGTTTCATAATTCACACTGCCAGCCAAAATGCATCATCACCTCATCTTAACCTTCAATCTCAAGAATAGCGTTGCCTTTCTGAGTGCTCTAACACATCTCAAATACTCTCAAGCCTATTGAAATTTCAATATAAATTTCCTCATGCTGAGATCCAGCACGTACGGGTCCTTTCAATATTACTCACCTTAATTTTCTTACTCTCTCCATAAGCATTTTACCTCCGACCTCAAGAAACCTAAATGAACACCTTCATTCATACTACTTACTACTGCGATGAAGCTCCACCTCCTCATGATGCACCGAGCTATTCCTCCTTGCTCTATAGATGTCACACCTCGCGTAAAATCTCATGAATTACTTTGTTGTCCCTGCGCATGTTGTCTTATTTCACACCTATCTCCGGTACCTCTGCAAATTGTTTCACCCAACTTTTACTAATAATGCATCGTGCCTTTGTATACGTCTCCTCCAAAATTTAGACGAATTGTGATATGTGAAAGTATTCTACCCCCGGAGGTCTGAAAGCGGAACTTCTTTAATCCCCTTCTGTGGACAAGGGGATTTTTAATTTAACATGATATACAAATTTTAATGAGCAGTACTCATATCTATCTAAAATACGGTATCCCAAAATACCCCCTCATAACTTATATCTGTATTATTGGTATACGTTTAAATAGGAAACTGACACAAAATATATATTATAAGTTTATATCAATGACCCGATAGTATTCTTCGACAGTGGCAACAAGAGATCATGGCGTGGCATGGTAAACATTTTAAAAGCCTCGAGGCATAGTAGCAAACAACTTTGTTTTTTTTTCTGTTTGTTATTTGGATCCGATACGTCAATAAAACCTAAAGGCAAAGGAGGAGGGAAAATGTTCGGAATTTGGATTAAGAAGGGAAAAAAGGGACTGGAGATATTCTGGAGACAACAAAATCAAACTCAATCAGTTTCTTTCTCGTATTACATATAAAGGCAAGAGAGGGAAAATGTTCGGAATTTGGATTAAGAAGGGAAAAAAGGGACTGGAGATATTCTGGAGACAACAAAATCAAACTCAATCAGTTTCTTTCTCGTATTACATATTCTACCAATGTTCTTTCCTCTCTTTGCTTTTGCCATGTACGATTTGTATATTTAGATTTCCAGGAAAATATGCAAGAAAATAGGGATATGTAGACATACAAAAAAATATTGTGTAGCAATGGCTTGTTGTCCATATGCCCGTCTACAAAAAACGTGTGTATTTATCACATTTTATTTGTGTGCTTTCCCCGGTTCAGAAGGCACGTACCCAACTCTCTGAAAAAACATATATGGGATTTTCATGTTTTTGGCATTTCATATCCGCAACTTCCTTTCTAAACGCATTTTTTCCGTTTGAATAACCACATCTTTTGGAATGCATACCAAACAAAAAAGTATAGCTTTATGGTTTGGTGTGTCGTGTGTGTACCTATCTGTGTGTATCATATGTATTCGCATAAAAAAACTGGGGAAATTTTAGGTTTCCGGTCCCTTTTCACTACACTTGTTGTAGTGTAGGTAAAAGGATAGCAGCACAGTAAAAAATTTACAATTTTTGTCTTGATGCATGCAGATTAGATATATAGATATGTATAAAGACTGGAAGGGGTAAAAATGGCTAAAAATAAGTTTGTGGGCCAAACTTTGTCCTGAAACATTTTTCCTCAAACGTGTATAACCAGTTTACCTGAAGATAAATACATAAAAAAGTATATATGCATACATCTGGGTGCAAATATAATCTTCGCAAGGCTGAATAACCAAATACAAAAATAAAAAAATAAAATGTGTGCACAGTGCGTAGTATAAACCCGGACACGTGTAGCAAGTTTTTCCCAGTTTTGCAAATAAAGCGCAAAAGCTATATAAAATATTACATATGAACATGATCGTGCCTTTTAACTTGAAACTTGTTAAGAAGATGGTTAAAAAAAGAAGTGGAAAGTTCATAAGAAAAAGTGGCTTTAGAGCGGAGCCGGACTTGCAACTAAAAAAAGAAGTGGAAAGTTCATAAGAAAAAATGGTTTTAGAGCGGAGCCGGACTTGCAACTCAACAACAAAAAAACCACTTGGCCATTATTGCTTGCTTCCTTCCTGCCAAAATGTTCTTGTTTTTCTTCCTATATCCTCTCATCATACACATACTTACTTGAAACAGCAAAAAAATGCGAAGTACACTATACAAAGTTTTTAAGAAGGTACTCTCATTGTCGTATCGTTTTTTCTCCTCTCTGGAAAAAAACCCTTGACTGGAGAAAAACGAGAGGATAAGCAGTTTTCAATGAAGTTTTAACAACCATTCATTCACGTCTCGAAGCAGTCTCAAGTGCAAGTTCTCCGGAAAAAAGTCTATGCTCGACGCACAAGGTCTATTACATTCCAGATCAGAGACGATGAAAATGAAGACCGTCGTGCACCAAAAAACTCCATTGTGCTCA
Organism: Paronellides praefectus; assembly: GCA_027744595.1. Lineage (NCBI taxonomy): Eukaryota > Metazoa > Arthropoda > Collembola > Entomobryomorpha > Paronellidae > Paronellides > Paronellides praefectus. The sequence goes on along the minus strand of JAITYZ010000077.1, from coordinate 4,137 downwards.
TGGTCATGATGATGAGACGTTGTAGGGAAATCCGGCAATTTTCATAATTCACAACAACACAAGAGCTTTTACATATTTACTCATAGACTATACAAAGTAGCAAGTAAACCAGTAAATATTAAATTTCCCTTCCTGCTCTGCTGATGCTACTCGAAATTTGATTTTTCTTGAAAATATTTTCGTCGCATCAAGTAAAATTTTAAATATTATTATTATTAGACATTGTTCAAATTCCATTATTCTTCATTGAATTTGCAACTACAAGTTGGTGAGCAATGTATTCTGTTCTGTTCACATTGTCTTCTTTTTCCTCGTCTTCCTCTGCCTGTCTGTTTCCGATAGGAAAAAACATAGAAAATTCATTCCGGTCTTCTTCGCATTCCCGCTGCTTATGAAGATGAAGACAATGATGCATTTTTTCCTCTTAGGTTACTTCCTGGATGATGAGAATGAATATGATCATTGATCATGTGATGAGTTTTCTCGGGTGATATTTCCCATTTTCGTTGTTAATAAAAAAATGCTTCCGGAAAAAAATTGTGACTATGCTGATAAAGCATACAGATTTTCTTGTAACATTAGCTATATTAGTTCATCAAGTTGGGGGAAGTTGAAATGGGATTGCATTCTTGTCCTTAGTAATAATAATGTAATATTATGTTGCCGTTTTGCTTGAGGATATGTTTACCGAGAGACGAAAGAGAGGTTAATAAAATATGTTGTGTTGCTTGCTGCACGCTTGTAATTTTGAATCTGCTGTACTTTCAAGGTTTGGATTACGCTTATGTTTTCCTTAAGGAAGAATATAACATTCCAGATTTGATTACATAATCCAGTATTTCCCCTTGTAAAAGTTCACGTAGCACAATGAATGGATATGATCATTTCGGTATTAAGATAACCAACGAATTTTTATAATAAAAGAGACGTTTTTAATAAATGAATACAAATAAATATTGACTTGAATTTTTTAAAAAGATTTTTACTATTACAACACTTGGCACCCACCGACTTGGCCGACTGAATTCAATGAATATGTTTCATGGTAAATAGGAAAAAACTGTATTCTAACATTTCCATTCTGTTTTGTTTTATTTCTCAGGTGACGCAGGCCAACCACCCCGCATCCGTGAACACCCCGCCGACTCTGTCGTACCCAAACACGAGCCAGTGACCCTTAACTGTAAAGCAGATGGAGATCCTCCACCAACAATTCAATGGCTAAAAGACGGGAAACCACTTCGAGCTGACCAAAGACATCCATCCAAGCTTTTGTTACCATCTGGTTCCCTCTTCTTCCTCAGGGTAAGCAAAGTCAAAGAAAAATAACATATAACTTTTAGTTGTACATTGTACATATATATCCGTATATATCCACAATGTTTGCTCCTGTCATCCTCCACAAAATATAATAATTCTAAAATCACCTCTTCTTTTACCTTCACCACCACCACCACCAAACCGTACCACCATTGCACTTTTCAGTACTTTCCCTTTTTGTCAGTCGCATCGCTCTGAAAATATACGACATTGGGGTCACAAAACTACATTTACTTTCTTCAACAGCTGCCTCCTGTCTCAAGTCTGGTCTGTCTTCTATGCTTCCACCTCCTTCCCCACCTACAAAGTTACCTTATTCTGCACCGTCACCACTACTTATGATTATTACACTACTGCTATATATACAACCTGATTTCATTCATGACTATGACTGTACTAACTTTATAAAAACTTGCTCTCTTTTTTTTTTGGGGCCAAGCTTGCATCAGCACCAACCATTTCATTTCTATTTTTTCCAAAAGAGAAAAAAAAGAGTTTCTTTCCTTTTATTGTTGTGCAGCAGCGCACAGATACAGACACACACACACAAGGCTTTAGCTGAGGACATTGAGTATAAAGAGAAAGTCGTTACAAGGTTGAACACCTCTCCTCATGAATACAACAAGCATGAGGCCATTTCACTTTCTCTTTTTTTCCATTCATTTTCCTCCTCATCTAGCCACTCAGAAAAAGAGCTAACTTAATATAATATACCAAGTGAAATATATTTCATTCTCTCTTCCCTTTTTTCTGGCCCCTTCTTGTTCTTCTTAAGAGCCCACATCCTTCTATAGACGTGGCTCACAAAATATATATCTGCTGATATATAACCGCTTGCTTTTTTTCCTCTCCCCTGTGCCGCTGCTGTTACACAGTCACACTGATTGTGTTGAGTATGAGATGAGATGAACAGAAGGAGACCATCAGTATATATTGCTTATTACATTGTTGATTATATTACTATTACTATATATACTATTGCTATACTACCAGCATATTTCAATACCCTTTATATGCATAGCTACACGCTGCTGCTGGTAGCATCACATGTTCAAAACACACTGCAGACCTGGTCTGGTGATACAACTACTTTGTCCTTGTCTTCCGGTTAAAACCTTTTTTTCCTTTTCTTTTTTATGCTCTTCTTTACATTTTTTTTCTTGCTAGACAAGGAAACAACAGAGTGGAAGCCCCAGTGGTAGACGTTGGTAGTAACACAGAAAGAAGAGCAAAAAAAGCTTTGTAATAAGCCAGCGACTCTGTTCCATATGACTGTAGTCACCGTTGACCGATTCAATTTTATTTTTTTCTGATTGCTTGTATGGCTTCTACTGTGACTGAGTTCCTGATAGGTAGAGAAAATAATAAAGTAGTGCCAGTGTGCAGTGGTAGTAGTGTCACTGGTAAATATTGAATTGCTTATCTTATTACATATTTATTGGAAACGAATGGTTTGAATTCAACTGTGATTTTTGTCCAGCTTTCTTCTTCTTTCTGCTTGTACATGGGTAGCAATAGGCAAGAAAGTGTGCACACAAATAAATGGATGATGATACTGTTCCATACCAGTGTGCATCATGGTTCTCTTTAAATGCAACGTAATGATGAGAAAGATCGATATAACGCCGCAATACTTTTTTCTTAAACCAGCCACGCTCGTGTGACCGCACAGATTGTTTGAGTTTCAATAGATTTGGCTTGATTTTACTTACAAGATGCTACTGCACAATGTAATTGCAATAGTTTTTTATGTTAATAAAGTTCTAATGTAAATCCCTTTTTACCTGCTGGGCATATATTGAAACAATGCAAAATGTTATGTTGTTGATATAAAAATTGAATAAAACTTCCAATTCAAGGACAAGTTTCTTTTTTTGAAAATTCATTGATTTAGATTATATCACAATACTATCAACTATCAACCATTACCTTTTGTAATGCCTGCTTCTAGTAAAAGCATTATACTTTTACTATATATGTTCTTCTTGTAATAAAGTCTTTAAAAGAGCATACATCTCACAGACAATCAGATCAAGATTGCATCTTCACAAAAATGAAGCAACTCGCCTGGTGCATCCCCCATTTTTTCCTTGCTCACCCAAAAACATAAATTGAATCAAACCAGTGAAAGTAGCTGCAGCAGAACAGACGCACACGGGCGACTGTTGTTGCCACTGCTGCAATTCCAAAATATTCCTATGATCATCATCAGTAGGAGCAACAACAGAAGCGGCAGTCATGCATTTCCCAATCCCAGCACGACAACACCACCGCCGACACAAAAGAGAGGGAAATGGGAACATGCTTGCCCAGCATTTTATGTATTTTCTCCGTCTTCAGGTTCTTCTTGAAGAAAGTAAAAATGTCTTTACTCTCCTCAACTAGATGTAGAGACTCAAATAATATATTTCCCGTTTTTGCTTACAACTCTACAAGAGTTTCTCCGTTTCCTCTTTTTCCCCCTGTCAGAATGCTTAATGAGATTTAAGGGAAATAAATCTTGGTGGAACAGCAGTGGCAGGGAGCAAAAGGCTGTGTGGCAGTTGTTGTAATGGTGTACAGTTTTGGTGCATTTTGGTTGGGTGTGTTCTAAATTGTACACATCTTCCTTGTTTTCACTGAAAATGGAACAATGATAGAATTGGAGATAAAAGTGTAGCCATGTTTGTAGGTAAGTGCGTATGAATATGTAAAGAATGCAGTCGTACTGGTTAAAGCACTATATAGTGTACAGTAAAATGCATGATGCATTATTAGGTATACGCAACGCTGTATAGCTTATAGAATTGAGCTGTGGGTCTGTACGTTCGTACGTCC
>JAITYZ010000076.1:0-12288 GCA_027744595.1 Paronellides praefectus | reverse complement strand
CAACAATACAGCGTTTACGCCAGTTTAACGCGTGTGCTTTATGATATTCCATGTCATCTTACATGCGTGTAATTTTTTGTAAATGAGTGTAAACGTAAATGTAAATGCAACGTATTCGAGAAATAAGCGCGTAAAAGATATTTATATTATGACAGCTTTCTTTCTCTGCATTGACGTGAGTTGACAACTTCACTCACGCATACGACCTGAATCGCCTGCAATTCGCGCAAGTTTCACTCATTTTACCTGAATCGATTAAAGTAATTTAATTTTTTCATCTTCCAAAAGTTATGGGACAAAATTGTGGAGAGTAATTGACAAATTGACAAAATAAAACAGGTGTGCAAAAATGTTGCTAAAATTATATTGCTAATGAGTGTTTTTAAAACAAAAGAATAAACTCGAGTATTTTGTCGCCAATCATGTGCATAACAACAAGTTACATGATGGGCAACAAAAGACAGCATGTTTCCATGAAAGGACGCTATAGATATTATGGTTTTAACGAATCAGGAACATAAACAAGAACCAATTGATTTCAATGCAGTTATTATTTTAAAAATGAATACATGTATAATACCTACTTCGAGGCGTATCCGTGTTTTAAATAGAAGTTAGTACAAGTACAGTACTAACCGCTCAATCGTATCGTATCGGTAAAACCGATTCGGTATGGTACGCAGTATAAAATCAAATCAAACTTTTAGACGTATTTACTATCGGTAACAGTGAGGTACACAAAAATTCATAAATTTGTGTTCGTCTCCATTCGTCTGTACACGTGATGTGATGTCATATATAAGTTTACTTGTATTAAAAAACGTGACAATTATTTAAGTGCACGTCCTCATTAAAAAACCACTTTCAGTTTATCTGAGCGGAAGAGAGAAAAGTCTGCATGTCAGTCAGAAGGTCTTTTATTGTATATTTATTTGATTCATGTTAATTAAAATAAATGGTTACACATTTATTTTTCCGAGAAATTGTCATTTGTAAGCAATAGAGATATAATTTTTTTCTAATAATATTCCAAGTACTTTTTTAATAAACAAAACACACAAACAATTCTCATTTTCGGTTTGTTTTGTTCATCTTTTACCGTCATCACATGCACTGTTTTCCATTCGGAGGAAAAATTCAAAGAAAAAAGGAACATTATATATTATGCATACCAACAGTTTTCTCTTTTTCGTAAGAATCTGTCTCACCTTACATTACACGTTTCGTTGCATACACACAATTCTCAGGTTTCAAAACCCGGTTTGATTAATGTAAGTTTCATGTTTTCTAGAAACGAACGAGTGCGTTTTTGTGGCTTCCAATTTAGCATGAACACAACAAGCCAAGCCTCAACAAATATAACTTTACAAGAAATGGATATCCCATTTTGATCATCATTCAGCACCATCACTAACATAGGCACCATGGGTTGGGACGGTACTTTTACCGTTAACGAATTTCGCAGAAACGGTATAGAAAAAATATGCAAAGTTGTCATCAAAATCATCATCATCACGTTACTCTTATCCAGTGACTGCGATGGTTACGTCGATGCCGGAGACTGGGATGTATATCTTTTTGTCTCCCACTTTCTAAAGGCATTCAACCAAACGGAAAGAAAACCAAGCTCATATACCTAAATGCATAGTTTTCTTTCATGAATGAAAAACAAGTTTATAGAAGCGGGTACAAACTTTTTGACATTCTTGATGATATGATGATGATGATGAAAAGCGGTTTTGTTAGTTAGTCTTGTGTTTTCTTTTAAGCTTACAGAAAAATATTGTAGAATGTTATGCCGACACACAGCAAAGATTTCACTACTACTAGTGAGTGTATACTGTACACGGACATTTATACTTATAATATTGTATACCTAATGTGGTATAGGAGTGTGTGGTTGTCGGGTCCCTTTATACTTTTTAACGTGAGAATGTGAGATACATTTTCCGTCAACATTATCTACTTCAACTATCACTGCACAAACAAGTTTTTGCTTGTTACACAAATAAAAAAGCATATATAAGACCAAAATTATTTAGAGCATGAAATTCCAAAAGCAGTTAAACCAATTATTCAACTTGACTTCACAACAGCAAGAGAAAGTGTACATGGCAGTGTATTATGAAAAGGGAAAGCAGTAACTAAGTACTTCAACGTACGTACAAACCAAAACGAAGGAAAACAATGCTTAAAACTTCTTTTCAAGTATTTTTTTAGATTGGAAGTTTACTAAAAACTGCGAGTGAAAGCTGCGTGCGTAATGATATAAAGTTTATTTCTTGTAATTCCGTAATACAGTAGGTGAACGGGAGTAATTTTGCCTTGAAGAATTATTAGATTTCCCATTTATAGATTTAAAATATTGCCCGATTCACGAGACGAGACGCGAGAAAGTGACACATGCAAACATGTTTATTTTTTAAATTTCCTTTACAAACTAGATAAGATCATGAACACTATGATGAGCTAAACGCAATCGGTATGAAATTAGAGCCGCATTTAGAATTCGGCTTTAAAGAAACCAAGTTTATTTTCATTCTCGCATAATCGTGCATCGGAACATGCTAGTCTACATTTTTATTCATTTTTACTTATTATTAAATTCATTGCCATACATGTTCGCCTTGCACATCACATCACTGAGGATTAAATTACCACATTAGCCACACGTTTCCTAAAACTAAGTTGACTTTATATTACATGCGCCATACTAAAAACTTTTTCTCATTTTTCCATCGTGCTTCCTTATTTCTTTGCCATCCATTGACTTTATCATGCAGTAAGAAATCATGTACCATATCATATTAAAACTTCTTGAAACTAAACGTGCATGGGTCTGCGTGCGAGCGTAATTCGGAGTCACGAATACAACACAAAATGAAGATGTCTTCACGTACTCATGCTGAAAAGTTTTTCAAACTATCCTAGAGGGGCACCAAGAGAAAAAAAAACCAAAGCCAACCTAACCAAATTACTATTCACATGCATCGCTGTTAAACTCTATATTTTTTCATCTTGTCTCATTTTCTTCTTTGATTTCCTTTCCCATGTTCTTTGCTATAGTTCTCACCCAGTCACTTACTTGTTCACACAACCTTGCATGTCCCTCTATTCAATCATTGATTTTCTCCTCCTCCAAAAATAATAATAATAACATTCGGGAAACATTGAAACCAAACTAATTGTCCTGAAAAGGGATGTGGTATTATCACTGCTACTAGACCTCCACCATATCTATTATCCTCTGCCTTCATGCGTATGTGTAGAAGGTGGTAACCAAAATAGGTAATAATCAAAAGGGCACAAACGACAAACAGCTATATGCAAGTCGTAACATACCATCACCAGCACCGTAATTCCTTGTCTAAATTGTGGTTTTTCCTTCCCTGGCAATGTTTGCCATTCTGCAAATGCATACCTATACGGATTGGAATATAAGGTGGAAAGTTGAAGAATGATGATAATATGTTTGATGCAAAATGGCCGTATTCATCAAATGACTCTATATATAGACTTTTGTTTGGCTACTAATGAAAATAAAACAATGCAATGATGGCTATCGTGCCAAGATATATGCATGAGTAATCGAGTAGTAATATAACAAAATATTTACACCTATATTTATATAGGTATGTATAGGTATATAATATCTGTAGTTAGTACCTATGTAATAGAATATATAAAATGTTATTGTGAATTGATAAAAGTATATATCCCTATATTATCACGTATGAATGAACAAGTAGACTCATTCACTTATTTAAGTACACAAGCTATATTTATATTAAGTTTTTCTATTATCTTTTGTCTTTCTTATTTCTCTCATGTCATGTTTGATTATGTTTATTATTAATTTCCATCATCATCTATCTTCAATATCAAGTAAATTACTTCTTGTAACATTATTTTGCTGGAGACGTGAGAAGGACTTGGAAAATCAATATTTATTCTGTGTATACTGCAGCGATATCAAATAAAACAATGTAATATTTTAGTAGCTTGTTTGTTGTAGCCCGGCCTGATCAAGCCTTTTAGTTAGGTACCAATTCCTATTCCTCGATATATACAACGAACCATTGAACTTCCCTATCTAAGTACCTACTACGATAAATTTGATTTCCGAATACAAATTTTGGGGAAATTTAAGATGGAGGAGGATGAGGTAACGCAGCAGGTACCTAGTTAGTTTAATTTTCGTTTTTATTAATGTGCTTCGACAAAATTGTAAGTGTGTGCGCGTATGTGGAATAAGAACACTAATCAATTATCATCAGTCGTCAGCAACGCTGAGAGAGAATGAAGCAGGGAACAAGAGCCAGTGAAGTGAGTTAATCAAGATAAAAGAGTGGGCACTGCTATATACGTACAGTGGATATGAGACAAAACTTTACACTCCACTTCCGTCCGCAGCGTCAGGGACAAACTGATTGAGAGCGTCTAATGCTGCTGCTGCTCATGTGCTGACTATGTAAATTTTCCACTAGACTGTTTTTCAATTCTCCCTTTTTCCATTATTATCTTTTTTGTTCGAGAACAATCTTAGTCTTAACTCAACTCAAGCATTACGTGTCTTTCTACTTATTAACATTATTCTTGAAGAAACAAAGTAAAGATGAGTTGAGTGATCATTCTTCCACTTTTTTGCCTTTTTTAAGACAAAAAAGATCTTTTCAAAAGAAATCAATATGTAATGAAGGGTAAAGGATGGAAATTCTTTGAAGGCAGGGAGAGAATTACTTTGTTGAGAGACGCCTTTGAATTTTATCCGAAGTCTTATTATTATCTAAAAGTCACAGCTCAGTAAAACGCTAAAGGAAAAGGCTCAAGTGTGGAAATTGGAAACTGGACTCCAATCAAATCTGTAAAGTTTTCTAGAATTTCAAAAAAAAAAAAAAATATGTAGGTATATATATTTTTTCTATCAAAACAATCCTACACTTGAAAAAATAAAGCAATTTGTTGGAACTGACTAACTTTGAGTCTTAATTTTAAAGCTACTTCAATCATGCTTTGGAGTTCTGTTTTGATATACCCTTTTCAGTCCAGATTAAGTTTACAAAACGGACCATCCTTTTTTATAATACTCAAAAAATCAATTTTTTCTTTCACATTCTTCAAGGACTCGATCTGTTTTCAGCAGATTGTTTTAATTGAAAAATGGAATTTAAGAGAAAACTTTTGGGGATTGGATTGCTAGAAGGATATTACGCAATATTATACGTGGGAAAAATGGCAATTACTAAGGAGATTACGAAGAAAAAAAACAAAAAAACTTGAAAAATATAAAGCAAGACATTGTAGACAAGTGGGTTAGTTGAAGTGCCATATTGGAACGAATTTTTATTTAATCAACTCTGAAAAATCTACCCCCATTAAAAAATCTCGAACTGTCAACATTTCCCATGTAGTGGTTATGTACCTACATATTATTCTGTTGAAATTTTTTTGGGCCAAATGTACTAACGATTTTTTTATTTAATCAACTCTGAAAAATCTACCCCCATTAAAAAATCTCGAACTGTCAACATTTCCCATGTAGTGGTTATGTACCTACATATTATTCTGTTGAAATTTTTTTTGAGCCAAATGTACTATAATTATTTGTATTTCAGATCTTTACCTCTACTCTCGTGCATTGCATTGCTACCTATATACATACTAGAAAATTGCATGACATAAATAATCCTATGATTAAAGCATGCTTGTTTGATTTAGAGTAAATTTTAATGGCACACACTTATGCGAGAGCGCGGAATTCTAGTTTGAAGAAAATTATCACTTGAATTTTCACCACATAAATTCAGCCTTGTCATTCAATGTGCTTATACTTGTTATATTTGTTGAGACAACGCCTAAGACTACCCGTACTTAACGATGCTCGATTTCCNTGTTGAGACAACGCCTAAGACTACCCGTACTTAACGATGCTCGATTTCCCAGTGAATTATGTGTTTAGCAGTGATTTAAAACTAATGAACTTTCAGATAAAAACGGAAAGAAAGCCATGTCGAAAACGATAATTGTTATTTATAATTATAATCCCTTTTTATTTCTTAAATGGTCAGCACTTTTTAATCAATCATTAACAAAAATGAATTCAATAAAATCAAAAGAATTTAACGGACAAAAGACAAGTAACAGAGACTTGACTTGAGAACACCTCAAGAGTCTCGCAGCCAAATTCACACTAAAACTCTCTTACGAGAGAATGCAACGCAGCAGCATAAACTCCACTGCACGCTTGCACTAAATTAAAAATTAGCGGTCAAACAATAAAGACAACCAATCACAATGCATTCAACCACGCAGTGTTGATCCAGAATGGATGAGGGTAGGATGAGGGTAAATCCAGAATGGATGAGAGTAGGATGAGGGTAGGATGAGGGTAGGATGAGGGTAAATCCAGAATGGATGAGATGTAGGATGAGGGTAGGATGAGGGTAGGATGAGGGTGACTATACGACAAGAAGGCATACTCTGAACAATTTACAACCAATTACACCAGACATTTCCAAATGTATATTTCGTACACAGACGAACAAAGAACAAAAAATAATCTAAATCTATGACCAAACAGTATAACATAAGTTTTAACAATATTTATAGGAGAGCTCACAGCTACCATTCATGTTGTAGACATTTTGCTATCATCATGTATTATTTTCATCCCGCAGTTTGAAATTCATTAATGATAGCTCGCTTTACGAAACGTACGTAATTGGACTGATGTTGTTATATAGCACATTGACGCACTAACAGTGTGACGTGAAAAAGACTTAAAATTCGGTGTTAAAATATTAAACTTGTTAACAAAAAACTTTGCAAATGAGTTTGTTGTAGAGTTTGGTAGAAATAAAAAATTGTACAGACATTTAGAACGACGGAGAACAAAGTCCAACTACTTTTATTTCTTCTGGCCAAGTTGTACAAGCTACACTTGTGCTTTGTATTTACTGATTATGAAAAAAACTTACTTTCTCTTTTGTATGCTTTTCTACTCGTGTTAGGAACAACAAGGAATGAATAAAGTCTACACACGAAGTAAAGTGAAAGCATATATCTACAATATCATACGTCTGTTGAAGTAAATTTCAAATATATGTAAATACTTACAATTAACCTTCATAAAGTTTTCTGTGTATGAAATGTTAATGGTGTGCACCTACCTTGCTGTACACGGTATACAGTATACAGACATAGGTACATACTATTTCACTTTGCATTTTGCATACATCAAATTTCTACACAAGTGATAATGAGACAACAACTGTGGAATAATGATATTCGTTTTGCCTCCTCCTGCTAAAAACTTTTGTTTATGACTATAACTAGCGAATATACAAGTATAGCTTACTCTTTCTGCATCGCCATCATCGTCACCGCTATAGCGAATTCCATTACGATGATTAAGTAAGATAGACAGGAAGGCAGGAGGGAGTGAATGTGGCAGTTGGAATGACACGACAGTGACAATGATTAGATTATCAAAAATGAGTATATGAGTATAGAAGATGAATTAGAAGAAGAAGTGGGAACTAAAGTTTATCACCATAACCTGCAGTGCCACTGCCAGTGTCACTGTGTAACGCTGACATGTTCATTTGAAGTTTAAATTTGTACCAGGAATCGAGAAAAAGAACATGCTAACACAATGTCCCTGTGGTGTTGACGGTTGATGATAGTGGCAAAGCACTCTAAAAACTAGTAAAAAAAACTTAAATTGTTTTATTTATGATACGACGACGACAGACAAAAGCAGCAACAACAATAGCAGCCTCTATAATCACATTTAGTATATCATTGGAAATTGGTATATTGGTTTAGCTTTTCTGCTCCACAGGGAAATCATGTCATAGCCATCACTGGCATCGTGTTCATGTTTCTGCCTCCATTTTCTTGTAATCGTCTTGTAAACTGATAATCATCCTTTTCACTAACTTTTGCTGCCTATGTTCTTACAACAACTGCACAGGAAGATCTATATATTATGTTTGTGTGTACATCTGTGGGTGGACTGAAGGGCAACGTGTACTATCATGTCATACGACTGAGTAAAGTGTTTGTAGTCTGACTTTTAAGAGTGTTACCTCTCATCAAATAATTTGATCTTGTATTTACTGTGTGGTAGCAAGAACGGAAATTTTAGCTGGGATAGGATACCACCTCGATAGATTGATTTCCATTTACGTGGTCTTCCTTCCTTGATGGCGTGTTTGAAAGCGAAGACAAGACTACTTAAGTAATAAAATAACGAGCGTACATTGGAACTCTGTTTACCTTCCTATCCTTTTTCCATTATCGAAAAAAATGAGAATTTAGAAAATGTGAACTTGTAAATTGAGCTTTCTCTCAAGGTAGTGAACAAGCTTCTTTCCTTATTCCATAATATTGCATAGGAAATGCAAATGTGTTACTAAAGTAAACGAAATGAAAATTGTTACGTATTTTCTAAACTGTGAGCCATTTAAAGTAGCTCCACAAACAATTCCAAATTTGGGTCAATCCCGCTATAAATGTTTTTGTCTCCATTTTTTAAAGGAAGTAAAATTTCAATCTTATTTTTGTAAATTGATTTTCGTGATTGTCAATTTATAAAATATAGCTACCTAAATAGAAGAATTTATCTCTGCATATCTTTTTAGTAAACCTCTCCCCTTGTCCCATTGTCATAAATATCTAACTATTAATGAATAGCATACACGAAAGAACTGCTTTTCCCCTTGAATGTTTAGCTTTTTCCATCATTTCTAATTTTCTGCTATAGGCATTTATAAGAAAAAAGGTAACAAAAAGAAGACAAAGAACATGTGTACAAAGCTTTCGTCCTATCGTGACCTAAAAAAAGTTTTACGAAAAAAGTAAACAAAATATTGAATACTTCTGGTACTACTGGTACTATTGAATAATATATATCCATATTCCTATCGCGTTACATCCCAGTTTTATTTTTATTTTTTCAGAACTACATTTCAAAACCTATAAACTTTTCTTAATATTGCGTACTCATACTCTGGTAAACTACATTTGTACAATATGATGCTCAAAAATACTGCTACAAAGTTTTTATTTTTTTGCGTGCAGATTGTTATTATTGTTTTCTTTAGTAAAGCACAAGACAGGCTAAATGAATATTCAAACATACATTCATAACAGTATTGCAAGCAAACAGGTACGTCCATGTACTCCAGTACATACAAACTGCAATAAAAATTGAGAGAAACAGAGCAGACTATATTTTATTGAAGGAGACATGATGATGATTCCACCTTTACCTACTTTGTTTTGTGAGTTTGTTAACTTTTGTGCAACTATGCCTATTTCGTTTTTATAGGGTTTTCATGCGCAATTCTCTAGCTTCTTTTCCCCGTAAAAATCTACTAAAATGATACCTGACGGACTTGAGTCACGTTTTGTTTACTGGAATGTTGGTGATGGTGGTGGTGGGGCTGTTGAGATGTAATAACAACATCTCACGTAGTTGGTTTTTTTTCTGAGGGTGGCATTCATTTATTAAGGTTCACATATTTCTCAAAATACTCGAATGGATTGATAAATTGTTGGCATACAAGCTCAATTCTATGTGAACGTTCCGCAAATGCAGGTAGACTTGCAACTTTAGGAAGAAGAATAATGTGCACAATGGGAGCTTTCTGCCTTGCAGCTATATAATATGGTCCCACCATTGCATTTATATGATGATAAGATGTGAAAAATATGGAGGGAAACATTGATGATAAGGATATGATTATGATACGAAAGTACGTGTGTAACTTCATGACTCCCTATTGACGTCCATGATATCCCTAAAGCTTCTCTCTGAGAGAGAGAAATGATATTTGAGGGAACTATAACATCAGAACAGGCGAAAAAATGTTCCATCTTAGAATACTGTTTCACATTTTTCTTGTGTGAGATTGAGGAACAAGTTATGTGCTACATTGGCTCCAAGCAAACAGTATCAATTTCTTTAGCGCCAAACTCAGCACTCAACTGAAAACGACATCATGTCTTGTAAAGTGCTCGCCAGGATATCCTCGGTTGTATGCGTTAGTAGCATATATAGCAAGAACATGTCATGATATTTTATATAAGTAGACGGTGATAGTGATAACAATAAGTCGAGGGATCACTATACAAAAATACATTTACAATGTTATTACACCACCAACAGTTTAATAATCATAAGTTAAAAGGAACGTGGCTATTTTTCGTTCCCTCCTCTACATTGGCTCCAAGCAAACAGTATCAATTTCTTTAGCGCCAAACTCAGCACTCAACTGAAGACGACATCACGTCTTGTAAAGTGCTCGCCAGGATATCCTCGGTTGTATGCTTTAGTAGTATATAACAAGCTCATGTCATGATATTTTATGTAAGTAGACGGTGATAGTGATAACAATAAGACGAGGGATCACTATACAAAAATACATTTACAATGTTATTACACCACCAACAGTTTAATAATCATAAGTTAAAAGGAACGTGGCTATTTTTCGTTCCCTCCTCCGATAAAATACTGTCCGAGACTCCATATGACCATGGCCTCCTGGACAATATTGATTATTATTATGACCCAAAAGCAAAATAAATGATAATTGCCTATCGAATAAGGCAATCACAGAACAAGATTGTGTTTTCATTCAAATGAAATACCACAAGAAAATTGGCAATCTTGGAATCTTAGTGCATTTCTATACTGTCAGCGCACTTCTTAGGTAAAAGATTATACTTCTTTCAAGAATTTACCGGAAAAAACTGGCTTTTCCCGAATATGACCACAACGGGTAAATGCAATACTATATAGTATTGAGAAGCTATTATGTAACAAATTTTCCTGGGATTTATGGAATGGAAACGTTTAATAGCCTGATTGTCGTCAGAAGATGAAGTTCATTTCAAGTTATCGGCCTACTACTACTGTACAGCTGAATAA
Source organism: Paronellides praefectus (assembly GCA_027744595.1). Classification (NCBI taxonomy): domain Eukaryota; kingdom Metazoa; phylum Arthropoda; class Collembola; order Entomobryomorpha; family Paronellidae; genus Paronellides; species Paronellides praefectus. The sequence goes on along the minus strand of JAITYZ010000076.1, from coordinate 1,352 downwards.
AGACGGAAGTAGGTATATATACAATGGCTTGAAGTGAACAATGAATGGACTAATCTGATATCTGATCAGCATCAGACAAGCTGTAAAAACATACTCGTCCGTAAGAATATGAATGAAATATTGTCTAGAGGTCTCCCAAACGCAAAAACTTTTCCCATAAGAAACCCTCATTCATATGAAAAATGCAATTCACTTGCTAACTTTCATTGCAAGTTTATGTTGCAAGTCCCTTTCCTTCCTGTCTACCGGCAACAGTATCAGGTAGTGTCAACTGTACCTAGAGCAGTAATAAATTTTTCAGCCTTCCCGAAAAACTAGATGAATGACTATACTATCATCATTATCATTACCAACATCATCATATATTTGACCATATAAATTAATGGAGCGCATAATAAAAATTGACAAATGATGCGTCGCAACAAACGATTACAGACGTTTGGATGGATGACCTACATACAGTAATCTAATAACTTAACCATGATATTTAAAAAACCTTCATTCTACTGATATCTATAGGATTCTATATGTTATGTACATTGTATTCATTCATATTCTTTCCCAAACCAATGCCATTATGCTCTATTTACAAAGTATTTATTTAGAGGACAAAGGACAACAGGATATTTGGAGGACACACAGTTATATAGCAGTTAGCAGTAGAAGGAAAAATTAATCTTACTGGTCAATACCAAATAAATCTCATTTTCACAATCCTATAAATCCCGTTTTCCACGAGAACTTATCTTACATTTATTTATTTATCATTAAAATACAACATTTCCTGTCATTTTCCCATGGGGTTCAAGCTTGTCGAGTTCGACAGCCTCTTGCTCGTATTGATCCGTTGGGGATCATGAAAACCAAGAAAAAAAGAAGAAATTTTATTCTGCGAATATAGATGGTTAGAAAGTTTTTCTTCCCTGTGGGGATATACCGTGTGTAACGACGGATATTATGCCCACCCACGCATACGTCATTATTTGTACAAAGTCATATATAAGGTTTTGATACACATTCAAAATAATATTTACACTTTTTTTGTGGTTGAAGTTGCAGGAAGTGTAAAAAAAGTATAATCATCATCGTATAATTCGTTATAATATAGTTGAGAAAAGTAATAAGGCATGGTAAAATATGTGGTGACACATTTATTTGAAAAAGAAAGGGAAACTACATGTGTACATATACATAGGTATATATATTTATGTACACATACACGCGCCTACTTTGTATGAACATAATAGCATTTTTCCGGTGTTGGCTGGGGAAGGATGTGTTCAGAGGTAAAGGTATGTAGGCTTGTACAGTATAAATGTTAGTGTATGGAACTAGAGGAATAAATGAATCAT
>JAITYZ010000075.1:0-15289 GCA_027744595.1 Paronellides praefectus | reverse complement strand
AAGTCTTTGGATGACATTTTCAATGTAGAAGAGAAAGGTGTGTAAATCCGATATGTCAGTTTTTAAGAAGCGTGTAGAGATCATAATGAAATAACAGTCATCTAGTCAATAATTTTACACACATTTTACAAATAAGAAATTGTCTAGTGGCTAATGCAATAATATACCTATTGTACTGCTGTTGAAATAGTAGACAAAAAAGGGTTATTAAATATTTTAATGAGGTATTGCTTTATATTTTTTATATTTTTTACTCGTGTGCCTGGTATGTGGTGGGGGTAGGTGTCATTTATTATTATTTTTAGTAGTAGACCAAAAGATTACAATTTAAAAAAAATAATACAAACGCGGTGGTAGGTATCATCTTCCCTCTATATATTCAATATATATTCATCATTTAATGATGACAATTTATAAACAGTTGTTCAATGAATGGTTCTTTTTCTTTCTTTCAGATTGCACACAAAACAGTAATATACATAATTGACGTGAAGAGAGAGAGAGAGACGACGACGACCCAACAAAACCCCATCAGCAGCATCGTCACAAATTTTTCATCATCCTCCTCATCATATTGCTCTCTTGCTGAGACACAAGTCATCATCAAAGAGTCATTACAATAACCATATTATCATCATCATCATCACTGGCTCTGTGTTGTTGTTATCATTCAACTGAAGAGACGAGAAGCAGATGCATCAGCAATAATAATCCCAACACTTTTATGATTTTACGTTTGTCTGTGAAATTGAAGCTCATTCTCTGGTTGAATACACAATAAACATGGAAAACAGAGGAAGATTTTCATTTATGTGAAGTGTTTCGTGGAATGAAATGACGAAATAGATATATATGCGAGCAGCAGCAGTATATAAAAAAGTGTGAGTTGTTGGGTGGGAGTATTGTATAATTCTATGCACGGGTACTATTAAAAGCATCTCACTCACTGCGGTACCAGCCAATGTGTCGGAGCCGCCGCACTACAAACTACCTGTGTGCATAATTGGAAGAAAAAATAATATCGCTATTATTATGAATGTTATGTAAATAAGTGATTGTTTTTTTTCAAACCCCCTTTGTCTCAAAACCATTTAATGAGAAAGAAGATTCAACACTTGTTATATTATATTTTTGTGGGAGGTGAGTTGCGTAATGACAACATTTTCTTTATGGTTTAAATGATTTGTACCAAAAAACCTCACTAAAAAACAAAACCTTTGTTGTCTTTAAGCTCCGGCTGCATAGTTTTAGTTTTTAGTGTCTTTTTCATCATCATCGTCGTCATAAAGTAGTATGCAGCAGACATGGAGTTGACTTGAGTAATCTAATGTTTTTATGTAATCAGAACAATGTATTTTCTATCAGTGCTGCTCAATATAATTTATCTTACAGTGCAACCAAAACAATGCGAGAATGGCTGATGTAATGATGTAGAAAAATAAGCTTAAATGTGTGTGTTTTTTGTTTTGTCTGCAAAAATAGCCATAACCTGCTCGAAAAAAAGAATGTGCTAATCCTACACACAAAAAAAACAACAAAAAAATCAATTTGTACATATAAATGAGTTTCATTGAAGGAACAACAACAGCAATACAGTGAAATGAATGGAGCATTTTCTTTGTTGGAGTAAATTGGTTTAAAAAAGACAAGGAGCAGTTCACTCATCAAGTTTTGTGTCCTTTATTGTGAGTGATGGTGATTGTAGTAATTTAATTGATAAATGATATAAGATTTTTTGGGGAATGGAATTTTGTTGAAAGTACAGAGAAATGACAGAAACAAATTGTTTGCTGAACCACAAAAGATGTAACAAAAGGTTGTCTGATGTGAGAAGGGTACCAACTCGTAAACTTTTTCAAGGAGACAAAGAGAGCTATTTTTCTGAGTAAAATATAAAAAAAATAATACAAGCCCAAACAAGAGACAAAAGCGAAACTAAAAAATATATATTATAAAGGAAAGGAGTAAGGAGTACACTGTAACAAGAACAAGGAGACTTGCAAAAGGAATATGAAGAAAAATGCATAGCCATTCAACTTGTTGGGAGGAATAAACGACAACGACTATCATCATTATCATCATCATTACTAAAAAATTATAATTTGGAGAGTCGTTCGTCACCTGATAAGAATCTTGATCAAAATGAGAAAGCCGCTAGTTTCACGTAAGACATTCATTCATTTCATAATGATCATCATCACAATTGACATCATGACTTGTAGCATAGTTTTGAATGGTTCTTTCAACTGAAAAAGTTCTGGTAGTGTATGTGGGTGCGTACGTATTGCGTATGCCTATGGCACTCTGGTTATATGCGTAATAATTTTTTTCAGGTAATAATCTGTGAGACAAAAAAACGTGACATTTTTTGTGAATGGAATGCTAAAGATTAATTGGCATTTGAAAATTTACTGAGATAAAAAAACTGAAAGTGAAATGTCCATTTTTTAAACTATTTTTTATAATGCAAACAAAAAATCCCTTTGTTTGGTTAGCCTGAGGGGGGCGCTATGTGCGTAAAATAAATAGTTTTTATTAAAAAAAGGAGTATTTGAGGAAGAAAAACTTGTGTTGCAATTTAATTATTAAATTTTAATGAGAATAAATAATTGTTACGACTTTTTGAGGAATATGACATGCATTATTACGCACTTAAATAATAATGCATTACACGCCAAACTACCATTTATTATTATTATTGCATCATTTTTAAAAGTTTATAGGATGTTTTATAACCAAAATGCAATTTTCAACTCAGAGTGATGCATGATTTGGTGGTTAGGATTTATCTCTCAACGTTGTGTATATAATGCACTAGGATTTTTGACATAATAATAAAAGTTAAATTAATTATTCTAGTCACATCTTTCAGAAAATGGTATGGAATATATTTTTTTATGGAACAGGAAAGGGAAATTCCGTTTTTTGATGGGGGTAATAACTTTCTAGAGTTCCAGTTAAATCTGGGTGACACAGTGACACCCCAACAAAAAAACCCAAACAAGTCGTGATGATGTGATCTTTTGTACACTTTTAACTTTACTGTCATTGTGCAAATAAAACTCAACTTTATTGGCGCTTAATACTATATGAGGAAATGCAAAAAAAGCGTGACATGACACAGTTGCCGTTGTTGTCATATATATTGTGTAAAATATATAACGTTATATTATTGCCTGGTATGGGAAGGAGTGCATTTGAAAAATAGATAGCAAAATGGTTTATTTGTTGAGGTTTAAAAAAAAGTTGGTATTATGAGCATTGCTCATTTAACCACACTCGACTCCTGTCAATATCTCAATGAAGAAGTACATACAACATGCATAAATGTAAATGCATACTTTTAAAGCACCATGTTTTGGTTAACGCAATTAGACATACATAACACATTGTTGATGTGACCCACAAAAGCCATGTTGTTGACAGGAGTTAATTTTGATGCAAATATATAGCGTGGTATAATTATAATAATATGTGGTAGTGGTACGACACATGTGACAAAACTGAAAAGAGGGTTTACATACATTAAAATGATAATGGATGAGTAACGCCTTCTTTAAAAAAAAGTAGAATGATAGTCTGCGACAAGTGGATTTATTGTATTGTTGTAGTAGTAGAAAGTGAGGAAGTAATGGTAAATTTTATGGAAATCAGGGATTTCAAGTTAAAAAAATGAACTATGTAATCTGGATTTTCATGAGTAATGAAAAAGGGATAATCTAGATACAAAAAACTGGAATTTTTTCATGTACTAAAATAAAGTGTGTATAAAAAAAAGAGGTTGCAATAGAGTGAACGACACCGGAAGAATGTTATTTTTGTTGAAGCGACGACGCCTGTTTGACAAAATTGCAAATAAGATTATTTAATGTAGCAAAGAGATGTAAGAAGTTGTGAGATTATCATATAGATGTGACGATTTAATTGCATGTTAAATACCAAAAGTCGACACTTGACACGTTACATTTGGCAATAATACAGTTGTTGTAGAACTCATATATATAATTCGATTTTTTTAATCGACCTGTTTTCATGTTTAGAGTCATATGACTATTAATATGCATAGGTATAGTGCGACAAATTGTATTGGGTACTCGACTTGAATGAAAAGGTACTAACCAAATCAAACCCTTTTCATTAGATGAATTAGCAGGTATGTATTCAGATGTTTGTATAAAATAAAGTCATGCTATTATTTTGCAAAGATTAATAATGTTAGAATGGCATAATGTTCTTCTTTTTAAGGAATCTACTAACCTACTAAGCTCGCTTTTATGGCAATTAAAAATAACATTACAACAACGAAAGACAATCTGCGAAGTAATCTACATACCATTAGAAAAATCCGAATCCATTTTCTAATTAGTAATGGCGTCGTGTTTGCTCATGTTTCCACTTTTTGTAAAATGAAAGTGGTACAAATATGAGTGTTTTCAAATAAAACCCTGACAGCATAAAACGCCCACTCATTTACCGGTTTGTTAAAAAACAGTTTTTTTTTGTATTTACCAAATTGTTTGGAATTCAAGTCGGAAAAAATTGAGTCTTGCTATCTTATAATCTTTAATTTTTAAAGAACAAAAAAAATCGTTGCAACCAACCACACCTGATGATGAGATAGAGATGCATTTTTTTAAAGTGTGTAGTAGACACTGTGTACACAAGATTTATATGAGCAAATATTTCAACTGACAGCTCCTCCTGTGAAAACAAATGATGTTGTATAAATATAACTGTGATGATGATGATGATGAAAAAAATTAAACACCTACATGTGTGCATTATGCATGTATACAGTTATGTTTGTAGTGCATTATTCATGTAAATGCATCTTTTACTTTTTTTTCTTTTTACAGCAATGATGCTTTGGATGGCCACCGTGACTATTCAATCTCTTCTCACGGCGATTATACTTGGGCCACTTTTTACACCCATTTCATTGACCGTCGCTTTAAAACTAAATGGGACAACAACCACCACAACAGCAGCGACACCAAACGAAAGCTATGTTGGCGAGTCGCAAACAACCATTGCATCATTTTTGCAACCTGACATCTCCGAAACGACGCTAGGTCCGTCGCAGCTATCACAAGTGGCGGATGAGCTAACAACAACATCATCATTGCAAAGTAGTAGTAGTAATATATCTCCGTCACAATCTGTTAGCTCATCATCCCCATTAACAAAGCGCCATAGTAGTATTATTGTGGGTGAATCGTCAAGTCAAGGCAGTGATTCACCCAGATTTATAACAAAAGCATCATCTGCATCAACTGAGAATGATGCGGGCTCAAAAGAGAAACCACAAAGAAACGGGACCGGGGTGAGCAGCAGCAACACTGCTCTAAACACCGCATCATCAACAGCAACAGAAGATGGGGAACAATCCTCATCAGCAGCAGCATCGCAAATTGGGGATGATGTACCAAATACAACGGGTAGAGAGAGTAGCTCTATCGAAGGTGGTGGTGTTGGTGGTGGTGGTGATGATGAAGAAGGAGCTTCATCAGCTTCATCAACCAACAACTCTTTGGGCCCTGGTGATGATGATGCTGCTGACTCATCGAGTTTAGATAAAGATGAGAGTGATACTTATTTTTCGGCTGGGGATGATGATGATGACGATAAAAATGCCAATAATAATAATGAAGGTGACAGTGGCACTGCAAATGTTGGTGAGGATGGTGGTGACACAATCTTCCCACCTGAAGAAGAGCGCGATGAATTGGACACCGACGAGTCAATAGGTGCAACCACTTTCGCATCCCTTCTTCGTCCTGCTCCCACCACCAACCCGCAATCATTTTCCTTTTCATCCCAACTAGCTCACAAGCTTAGCAGAAGTAGTAGTAGTAGTGGTGGCAGTGGGAACAGGGCATCGACGCAGCAGGGTAATAATAGTAGTCGTTTAGGAACGCGTGGACTCAGCTCTAAAAGTGAATTAAATGCAATCACATCAACCACAACAATATCCCCTTCAGCACAATGCTGCTAGCAGCAATAATGGTAGTAGTAGCTTTGAGATAAACGGAAGTAGTTCATTTCAATCAAGGAGTAATGTAAATCATCAACAACAACAATCACCGCCATTACCCCGTGCTCGTCCCACCGCATCTGTGATAAATAGTTATAATAGTAATAGTAATCATAACAATAATTTGCACAATAGGATTATCAAGAGGAAAAAGATACCTTTTGGGAGAGGTAGTAGCAATACCACAACAGCAGGGTCGTCTTTATCTTCAATATATGGCAACTCTATCACACACACCTCAACTCCATCAATCTCGGATGGAGAGGTGGAAGTAACCACCCCGGCGTCAGTTACATCATCATCATCCAGTAGTAGTACTGGTGGTGGTGGTGTACTTGATCCATCTTTGATATTCACATCAACTGCAGCAGGGGTGTCTGTCACAACAGAGACCAACAGTCTTTTGAATGCTAGTCATGATGATGATGGTGATGGAAGGAAAGGTGGTAGTAATGTGGCTGAGTCAGAACAACATGAGCATGAAAGTTCACCAGCCTCTATTTCCGGTAGCAGCGGTGGTGGGGAGAGTAGTAGCAATAATAATAATAATAGCCATGCTGCTACTACTACAAACTTGACCACGCCAGCCACCCAACTAGACTTGAGCAACAAAAACAACAGCAATAGCAGTAGTAACAATGCCTCAACACCACTTTCATCTAGTCGAGCCATTCTAGGCTTTGGAAGCTCGTCAACATCCTCAAATTATGGGAAAGTGAAGCGGCCCAAGCCAATCATAATCCGGGATCATGATGATTCCGTGTACATTAACAACTTGCCTGAGAATTCTGCAAACACCACGGGTGAGAATCTCTCAATTTCTACTGCTGCTGGTGGGGCAGAAGAATCAGCTACTGGATCTGCTGGAGAGGAAGAGAGCAACAAACCTGTTGGCAATAATGCTTTACCCACGCCACCCTACAAAATGAGAAGGGTGAAACTGACCTCGCGTCGAGTATCTACACCAACTCCCAGGCCTACTGAAGAACCTATTATTGCTACTACTACACCAACTTTTGCAATACCTTCTGCAACTCACACTATTACCACACTTGCTAGTGGAAATGGTGATGATGGTGATGATGTAGTAACGAGTAGTAGCGTGATAAATAATCTGATGGCAGAGGCAGCTTCTGGTGTAACAGATTATAGGCATGGTCATAACGCGATTAGACCATCAATTAGCCACGAAGGATATAATGAACCACCGCTCTTTTCTTCACGAAGAGTGTATAAAGAGGAGTTTGGTATCACTCGCAATTCTTACGGGAATGATAATGTGCATAATAATAATGATGATGATGACAACGACGGAGAGCTACAAGCTACTACAGAATATTTCTCATTAGAAAATCCGACACCATATCCGATTCCGCTGGGAGTTCGCTCAGCGCCACGACTACCTGAAGAAAGTGGCGAGGATAGTGAGCAACCAACAGGACAAATCTCTGGGAAAAAGAGAGGTAGTAGCAGTAGCAGTGGCGTAGTTGGCGGTCGCAATAATGATAGCAACCGATATCGTGACTACTATTCAGAGATCCGTTCCCCAAGTGTACAGTTTGGTGGTGGTGTCAGCGGAAATTTGCATATCAAATCAGATTCCCATCATGATATCGTCAGCAGTAGCAGCAGCAGCAGTAGTAGCGCTAGTCCAGTAACTGTAACTGTCACTCAAACAGTGGTGCATACGACTCCACATCATGTGATTCCCACCGCTTCAGCTGAGATTGGATTTGCGTCCCAAAATAATAATAATAATGATAACAGCAGCAGCAGCAATAGTAATAATGATGGCAATGATGATGCTCACCTATTTGGAGATGATAAGAATATTCATCCAAATTTGCTCCCTACACCTGCCCTTCCCTCATCCAATTTTGTGAATCCAACAACAACAGGATCCACAAATTCATCCTCACTTGAGATTGGTCAAGGACCGGCCATTGTTAGTCATACTGTTGAAGATAGACGAACCAGCAGCACCAGTCAAGTGGGAATACAGTCATCCCATTCAAATGGTGGTGGTGATGATGATGATGACAAAGGCAATGACCAAGACCAACAAAGTCATCCTAGTAAACAAGGGAGTACTACTACTACTACAGAAGATGATGGTTCAGAGCAAAAGACAGAGAGCACACCTGTGGCGGCTGCGCAACCAATTCAACCTACACCAGTCATCACATCCAAGAATATAAAAAGTGTTTATTTTACTCAAGTGGAACACCCACACTTTACCTCCAGCTCATATGAGTTTACAACCTCATCAATGTACTCCTACTCGTTCCCTGATCACGACAATCCGCATACAGACTACCCAGAGATGATGAATCATGATGATGACCACCATCTGCATGATCATGATGATGATCATCATCAAGATGATAATATGCAACCTCATCCGGCTAGAAAAGATGGTCATTCTTCTCCTGAGCCAGAACATGATCAAAATCCGGAAGTACAGAATTCTAATGGATCTACAACAAGCAGCGCTACTGCTGATGATTACCAGCATAGTAGTAGTAGTGGAGGCACTCGACGTACAACTGTTTCTGACGGGAAATATTTGTCAAGTCCAACCCCACCTCAATTTTGGGATGACTTGGGTAACCTCACAAAATCCTCCTCATCTCAGGTTCCCATAAGAATTGACGAGGAGAGTGGTGCCATACCTACTCCAACCATTGATATTGACATTTATCCACCAATTGGAACCGTACCAAGTTCTGAAGATGCTGCTCGTCCTACTACCACCCCCACCACCACCACACCTGTTGCATATTCCCCAACAACAGGACTACCTACTAGCAATAGCAACAACAGCCAGGTCCCTGGAAGCTTGGAAGAAAATAGTGAAGAAGAGCATAGGAAAAATCAGCATAATAATAGCACCACAACAACAAGTAAACCATCTGCTACTGGTGTAACAAAGAGCAGTGGCAAGGAAGACAATGAAATCAAGGGGCTCAACACTACAAACAAAGGGGATTCCTCATCAGCAGGAATTAAAACGCCATTTGGAGTCGGTGACTTGTTTGGCATAGGCAATGTTCATGTTCCCATAATGGTGCAAATGATTTTGGATGTGGCCCAGCCAGTCTTTTGCTCACATTTGTCCAACTTTAAAAGAATGATCGTCACGGTTTATGACACTCAAAAGTAAGTACACTTATTTTTTAAATTGCTGTCAATGCGCATTGCAATGCCAATGTTTATATAATAATAAAACTAGCTACAAAAAAATCTGCCTCTATACTTGCATTTTTATGTTTAGTTTTTTAACCAAAAATTGACTGTCTGGTGTAGTAGCAATATTTTTTACTGCAAATTACAAATGCTTTTGGGTGCGGTTTTTTACATTTTCACAGAAAGCAAACAAACTTAATTCTTCTTTTTTTAAATGTGTGTGTGTGGTGTGTGGTATTGGGTAACATTTAACATTGACGTTTTTTTCTAGTCACGTGTGTGAATGCCCATGCGTATGACTACAAAACTAAATTAGCAGGGGTAATAAAATTATTATTATACTTTCAGTTTAAGCAATAATACTTTTACCATATAATTTGCACTCACTTTTTTGCGCTATGTAATCATAATGCGTGTGTGCATCATTGACACACGTATGGATTTAAGTTAACCATGATTCTAATGGTGTGTCGTTAATTAGCGAAATAAATTTACAAGGGGCATTCCATTTTTAATGTAATTTTGTTGTGATTTTTTTTCTTCAAGATGAATTCAAGATAAGCTTTTTTAAATACGCGGGACAACTTTTTTTTTAGTTGCAACAAAAGTCTGTCTTTTTAAAAAAGTAATCAATTGTAACAATTTTGCAACTTTTCAGCTTATTGGTTCAATAAATAATAGTGCATAAATTCACGCGCTCTTCACCTCTTTTTTATGACATGTTTTTGTATGCCAAGTGCACTGCTCCTCCTCCAACAACAAAGGTAGGTGATGATTACTATTGTTATGATGCACATCACATGCGTTTTTTTCGCCCACAGTACACACACACACCTGCAATTAAAAACGTAATTTAAATACAACCCTTTCTTAATGAGTTAAAGAAGAGGTGTGCAGAATCTCGCAATCTTCCAATCAAACTGTCAATAATAATAATATAAAAAAAACTTGAACCCCAGCCATTATTCGCAGCGCTGATTAGTTTATTATGTTTTTTATGTCATTACTAAATACCAGTTAAGTTCAACAATTTATATATTTTTATGATGTCTATACGTTCTTCACAGGACACATTTTGTTTACTTTATAGGCTTGATTAAAAAAACTGTAACAATAGAGTATCTTCATTTCAGTTGCATATCACGTATTTTATGCAACGGTACATAAAAATATATCACTACTACAACTGCAGCAGCAGCAGACTCTTATAAAAAGCGCTTACACACAATAACAATAATTACATATTATACAGTCAGTGATATCAAACGTTTATAAATGACTGAAATATATTCAATAGGTCGTTTTTATACACATTTCGTAATATAATTTCTTTTATGATGATAACAATTGCAAACGTGCTTATATTATGATATCCTTATCTGCTTATGTTGAATACATAGTCGTATATTGTAAAGCACATAAATAAAGCCTGCATTTATCAGTATCATCATCAAACAAAGAAAACTAAAAAAAAATGTGCCTACATCAGGAAATGTCAAGCGCCTCGTTTAACTACTTTTGCTACTAAAAACTAAGCTTTTTTTGCTGTGAGTATTTTTTTTTAAATAAACAAAAAAATAAGTTGATTTTATGTCGCTGCTTCTGCAAAATGCTGCTGTGACAAAAGCTAAAAAAAGTAAGTATGTATGTTTTGCGTTTGTAACACAAAAAAAATGAATACAGTTGTTATATAGTCGATAATATGTTTTTTGCTATGCTCCTTTATAAATGAACACGTTTGTTACATTCTTGTCTGGGAAAAAATGTACGCAATTTTTTTTGTCATTCCTTGGCCTACCTACCATAACCCTGATACTGCTATGCTGTGATATATGTATGTATATTTATACGCTGTACTAGATTACTACATCAATTTTATTGTCAATGGATCAAGTTTGCCCTGTACACCTACACTCTATATTTTATTTGCTGTTTTGGTAATTCAAATGTATATGCAATATTTTTTTTATTATGTATTCATTGCATTTCTAAACGCGATTTGCAACACTGCCGAATTTACAAACATTTAACACACGCAGTGTCAGAAGAAACCTTTATCTATTTCATGTTTTTTATCTATTTCAATTTAACAAACAAAAGACCTGAAAGTTCTATTTTACGAGCGTATAGATTTTTTATAGACTTGTAAATTGCATATTCTTTTGTTTGTGGGGATGCGTTTATGGAAGATGTCCACGTTGACCACTTTCAAATATGTCATGATGATAAGGATGATGAGTAGTGTCAAAAATGACTTTAAAAATGGTGATCTCGAAATCTCGATTTTTGCATAGGACACAAGCAAAAAAATGTTGTACACTTTCGAAATATTATGTACTCTGTTTTTTACTACCTACTATAATAACGAATGAGAAATGATTTTACATGTGATTATAGAGCGATTATGATCCTGAAAATAAACTGTGAAAGGAAAAAGTACCTGCAACCTGTGTATGTAGTAGATTAGATTGGGCAATCATTGACATTGTGCGGCCACGGTAAATACTAATTGTTTGTAATGTTTTCAACGAAAAAAATATATGAACAACTATATAATTTCCTTAATATTACCACTCATCATCATGCTCTTTAGATTGTTAACACACAATGTATGGTATGCAGTTGTAAATTTTGTCGAAGAAGATCACCATCATCGTAGAGTTGTACTCTGTTTTTTACAACCTACTATAATAACGAATGAGAAATGATTTTACATGTGATTATAGAGCGATTATGATCCTGAAAATAAACTGTGAAAGGAAAAAGTACCTAAAACCTATGTAGGTATGTAGTAGATTGGGCAATTATCATTGACATTGTGCGGCCACGGTAAATACTAATTGTTTGTAATGTTTTCAACGAAAAAAATATGAACCACTATATAATTTCCTTAATATTACCACTCATCATCATGCTCTTTAGATTGTTAACACACAATGTATGGTATGCAGTTGTAAATTTTGTCGAAGAAGATCACCATCATCGTAGAGCAAGATCATGTAAATATTTGCATCTTCATTTTCAACCTACATGACAAGGTAAAGCGGAACCAAAAAAACACATACTCATTTCATTAGTTATACATACATAAACTGCTCATATGATGATGATTATTGATGAGATACAATTTTTTTTGTTTGCCTACATTTTTAGTACTTTCTTGTTTTTAAAATTTACTTCTTTTTTTGCATGTGCCATTTTTTTGGTTCCGCTTTCCGCACATTTATTATTATTCAGGAAAGATTTTTGTATGCCTACTCTGGAAAGACCCACTATTTATTATAATAAGTTAACAAATCGAGTTTGCAAATTGCAAGCATTATTATTGCTAATTATTGTTGGAAAAAATACGTTTGTGTCCCTCTCCACAAAACTTATGGAGCCAACATACTTATTTTTATGTAGGTATGTTCATCATCATCATCATTATAATGGCAAAATGAGCAGCAGTAGTTTATTCTTTTGCGTGAAATAGAGTGTTAAGCGGAAAAATAAACCTTTTTCTGATCTTACAGATGAGATAATGAGTTTATTTGCAACAGCAAGTCGTTTTCTTTTGAAGTTTAAAAAAATGTACTTTGTTTTCATTGCTATGTTTTTGTTGGTGTGATTTTACGATAAAAAGTAATTAATGTGCATATATGTGTATCATATCCTTCCTTTACAGTAAAAAGAGGAGACCATAAATCATACAATCATACAAACACACAGCAAAGTTTTAAAAATCCACTACAAAACCACGACCTTCAACTTCACTTTATACCTTTTTTCTTGTATGTTTATTTTACAAACTAATAGTTTGGTGCTATACTGTAACTTTTTTGTTTATGCGATGAATATGTCTGTATTTAAAAACTGATAAATCATTTTACAATTTTGTTTTTGTTCAATTAACAAAAAAAGGGATGCTCATCATATATTTACATTGTTATTATTATTATTTTTCCTCTTCATTTAGTACTACTAGAAATAATATATTATAACAATAAGCGAAGCGCATAATTTTGCACTTGCACAAAAAAGCTGGAATTAAAATTTCGCACTCAAGCAAATGAATATTATAATATGAGATGCAAATGGAATACAATGAATAACCATGAGATTAATTAAAACATCTTTGTAAAATGGTTGTAATATTATGCTTTCTTCTTTTTCTTGTAATTTCTCAATAATGTAACATGCCTATATATTTAACTGCTTTTGTGCAGAGTGCTTTTCATTATTGCAAGGTCATTTACTTCATTAAATATATAGCTGCATGTTAGTCAAGTCAGATGCCTAGTTTAGCCAATTCAACTGCTGGGGATTTTTGCTTGGTTGATAATAATGATATGATCTTCTTAGTAAGAAGTTCTTACAATGCAATTTTCAACAATATATAATAATTAATATACATTGTAAAACTTTTTTGTTGCGTAGATTGGGAACAAAAGTGGAACCAGATCAAATAGTGGTGTTCACCGAACCTGGCTGTGGTCCAAACAAGTCTGGAGAGAGAGATGCGGAATCATCTACAACGTGATAGAACTGTAACTACTTTACCGCCTGGCAAGGTGCTTACAACCACCATAACTACACCCAAAGGTACATTCCCATTAACCTCACCTCCAACTCCTCGGTCCAGTGGACGGGAAGACGAAGAAGGGAAAAAATCTAGATCTGGTGATAAAGAAGATGATGCATCCGCAAAAAATATTACAACCTCCAGTGAATCATCATCATCAGAGCTGAACAAGGGCAATAATAGTGGCGTAAATAAATCAGTAGTAAATAATACAGATGAAGAGCCCGCCCTGCAACAACAAAACAAATCTTCAGTTGTAAGAGCAGTGATACGATCTCGCCGAAGTACAAAAATGGCTACATCAGCTGCAGCCGCCAAAAATACGAATATTAGTGAGAATATTAAGGAGAGCATGAGTAATTCATCAAATCTTCAGTCGCAAGAGCAGTGATACGATCTCGCCGAAGTACAAAAATGGCTACATCAGCTGCAGCCGCCAAAAATACGAATATTAGTGAGAATATTAAGGAGAGCATGAGTAATTCAACCTCATCATCATCACCGCCATTACAAGGAGGGGGAGAATCTGCAACAGACAATCTGTTGTCTGTGTACTTTTACGTGAACAATAAAAATGGTAGTTATGATCGAGATTTAACCTCATCCTTCGTCAAACTTTGGAATGATTCCTCAAGGTTGACCAATGTCAGTGATAGCAACAATAATGGCAATGATGGTGGGGGTGGTGGTGGTGGTGAGACTGTTGGTGATGGAAGTAACAGCAGTACTGAATTGTTTATCAAAAGGGTAAGCCCATTAAAATCGCTTCTTTTATTTATAAAACTATTATATTATTAATCTTTTGAATGAGAGCACTATAAAAATTATTAGAGATAAACTCTCAATGTGTTTATATTTATATTTTTTGCTTTCTAATGATGATAAGTTGAGAAATTACCTTGTAAAATCAACTCACTTTTTTCATCAATCACTTTTTATTTTACTTTAAAAAAAAGTGCCATACTGCATATTATTTATTTTTTAACTGTTCTATTTTTAAAAAAAAATCCATTTTGCGCATATCAAAAAAGAATATTTAAAAAAAATCATCACAAATTGTGCTCTTTCTTCTTTGTTACTAGTCACGCATGAAAATTTTACAGAAAAAATCTCTTGTATGTTTTTTTAGTAATTATGATGAATTACCTAAAACTTTTGATGTAGTGAAATGAATGATTATTGAATTAGATTGTGTGCAAAAAAAAGTTGCAAAAATGAATGAATGATTGTGTAGTTTTCGTACAAATGTTTTAATTTTTTTACAATGAAGCATTTCAATTACAACCAAACCCTCACAACTATTTTTTAACCTTCAAAAATTTATCAGTTTACTAGACTTATTATTAGGCGTTCATCGATTTAAGCCACATGCAACATGCTGCTTGCTGCATGCATCCATGTGTCTATGTTATTCACATAACTGATTTAGATAATATTTATATAGGCATAATAACTCTATTAACTGATGGAATGACTCTAATGTTGTAAGTTTCATTTTCTTTAAC
>JAITYZ010000074.1:0-12223 GCA_027744595.1 Paronellides praefectus | reverse complement strand
GTAATATTCTTCTGATTTGAAAATAAACAAAGTTAAATTGTAAGTTATCTCAAACCAGCCATTCAATCCAGGTAGACATTTTGCCTGCACAGATATTTGTACATGATTTCATTGCCGTCTCATGGAGCCCCATTGTATATATACCTAGCTGGATAGACAGATGAGATGACAGAACTTTTCTACATAGAAAGTGCATGCACATGTTCTCAGAAATGCGCAAACCCGCAAGTACAACTGATGACTTTTGATAACCCCAAAAAATATTAGGGCAAGAAAATTAATAACGATTTGGAGAAGTGGCCACCGGATAAATAAGATATATCAAATTTAGTCCTAGTGCTATGTTAGGACTCCTAACCCCTTTTTAATAACAAAGAGTTCCGTGAAGATTAGTCGGTGAGGTGCTTTTGAACAAAATATGGTGCATGCATCATCATTTTATACCACATTTAAAAAATGTATGGGCTCGTAATCATAATCCCTTTCCTTTTATTATTTACTTATTCCAAAAAGCTGATAAAGAACTGCTGATCATAAAGTCTTTTGGCTCAAATATATAAATTGTGCAGTTGTATTTACATTTGGAATTGGGTTTGACCATAAAACAAAAAACCTTTTGATGAAGTTTTCTGGCAAGCACATGATTAACATTTTTTAATTAAGTTGTTTGTTTTAAAACCTTTTGTATACTTAGCAAGTGGTGGGGTAGGACGACACTTGCCATTTCATCTAGCTGGAAACCTACATAACAACAAAGGAATGTATTTTTTGCTGGAATTATATATCTTCCCAAAAATTATGGATACCCACATAACAACAAAGGAATGTATTTTTTGCTGGAATTATATATCTTCCCAAAAATTATGGAACCTGGAGAAAGGGCTGCTCTGGTTATTATTTCAGATTTTGAAGAATGTTCTTGACGATGTCAAATGTCAATAATTTTGTCGAACTGATGTGAATGGATTCAATTATTATCCAAATTCATTTCAGAAGACAAAAATACGGACATCGCATTCTGGATAGTCACCTGTGACGCTTGATAATGGCGTCTTGTTAGATTCGTAGATGGTATGGTGTTGTCCAAGTGGTGATGGGCAAGAAAAGACAAGTGGCTCGTCTCAACGGTGAAAGTTAAACAAGTTAAGTTGTCTTCGAAACAACAGCTACGACAAATAAAATTACAGATGCTGATGTATCCGGGTATATTAAATCATGGTTTCCGTCACCTTAAAAATTGTGGATAATTGATGTGGTGCTGCTCCTGTTTCTTGTTCTGGTCAGTTCGGTCAATTTTCTGGGGTTTTTTTTGAAGAATTTGGCAATGCCAGTACATTTGCCGTGCTGATCTGAATGGAATTGATTATTCACCAAATTCAGGTCAGAAGGCAAACAATACAGGCATCCCATTTGGATATTCAACTGGGTGGATCCAAAAAAACACGCAGATTGTGATGATGATGATGACGTGGATATTCGCTTTATTCTGTTGCAATGATGTATCCTTCCAAATTCTGGTGGTGATGATGAAGACAAACAAGTCAAACAACGTTACCAGTGATGACGCCGAAAGTAATTTTCAAATCGTCACAACGTCAAGTAAATTTAACCTGAATAAGACATCAATAACAATTGCAATTAAAATACTTTGTGATCCGCTATTCCATCAAGGCATTTACTATACTTGCTTATACAAAACCGGAAAGTGACTGGAGGAACTGATGTATCCTGAAAAATGCACATTGTTATGGCCGCCTTGGTCACCTTTGTTATGGAAGGACTGGAGAAAGAACCACGACTGAATAACAAAAAAAGGTGAAGATGGAACGTTAAGCCATTTCAATACAGTATTTCTTCGTTATAATTGCCCCCCAAGGGGAGAACTAAGATAGGCAATAATAGCGAGAGTAAATAACAGTGAGGCCTTCTTTATAATTGCATGTTGTAAATTATAACGGGGTTTTCATTTTTTGCGTACAATTTATATATTTATTTGATTTACAACTGCTATAAACTGCTATAAACGTTTTAATTACAAATTTTGAATTAAAATACATATAACAAAATCGTTTAAAATGGTTTAAAGTAATCTATCACTGCCTTATGACGCTTTAAACGTTAAAAATCCTGATACCAGATACGCTATCTTGTATAGTCAACAAAAATTTCATCTCGTCAATTTATAATACTGACTGGCTGATTGTTAACTTTATAATTTTGACTTTATCTCTAAGAGAAAGACATTTTCTCTTGTGTCGGTTTTTCCATGTCGACTTAATACACTTCAATTTGTCCTTTTAAATGGGCTTGATTGATGAGAATAATATTTTTGAACAGTTAAAAATGTATAATATATGCATAACCTAATTTTTGTCTGTTTGTGCCGCCAAAACAATTACAAAATAATAAGTCAGATCATATTTTTAAAAATGCAATTATAAGAGACTTAAACAAAGTACAAACGGGAATTTTTCGAAGGGCAATTATTTAGAAGGCAATAATGTGAGGTGCAACAATAACGAGGCAAAATAACGTTGCAAAACGTAGGGCGGGACATAATATTGGCAATAAAAACGAGGTGCCATTACAGTGAAGGCAATAATAGAGAAGAAATACTGTATGTAGCAAATCCGAGAAAGCAATTTGTTCCAGAAAGTTATTTTTCTTCATGTGACGTCCACTGACGCAGGTATACGATACAACAATACGTATGATAAAATGTGAAGCGAAAATTCCAAAAGTATGAAAACCTTATGTAAACTTGTCGTTCAAATTGATACATGTTTTTTCCATAACTAAAGGATAATATGAAAAAATAATAATTTGAAACAAAACTTGATCCCTTTTCTCCGGTTTAAGTTACACACAAACAACACGTCCATTCTTTCACTTTTCCAGGATTGTGCTTTCCCCATCAAAGCGTTTGCTGATTGGTGTTTACTGGCGGATGTGAAGAAATGTGAGATGCGGATCAAATCTTGAACACGACAGGACGGTCAACAGGAAATATTAAATTACATGTAGGTGCTTAAGGGGAGATGCTTTTATAATTGTTATGTCGACGCATTTTTTTATTCAAATGAAAATTCTAAATCATGCCACATTATTATCTGTTTAACTTTATATCCATTTCCTTTGACGTTCTATTTGTTTTGATACAAATTCAAGAAGACGGATTGTCAAAAACATTAATTTTCACCCTTTAAGAGTTCAGTTCAATTTATCTTTCTTGACAACGCAAGAGGCGTCATTTAAAATGTATACAAAATGTTCCAAGAAAAACGAGTACTGCTCAGTCATTTATGGATGTAATGTCTTGAAATCTCGTTTTATAAGTTCATCAATATTTGCTCTAAATTTGCTATTCAATATTTTGCTAAATATATCCCTATGTATCAAGCTAAAACGTTGTCAAAAATGCCTAAAAAGTTCCCACGTTATTTAAATACAAGTTGAAAAGTATGGGATGCTATCATACAACTGGTACTACTCATCCATTTGTGGAAAAAGACATTTAAAAAATAAAAGAAGTTTGGTTGAATGGGAACTTGTAAGCGGAAGAGGGAAGATTGATTTGTTGAAAAGAAAGCCAGAAAGCGCAGCGGCAATGCACATGAAATCTGCTTTGAATGCATATTCCGCTTACAAGCCACGCTTATATAATCATGACATTAACATCAAATGAATAAATTCGTCAAGTTATAAAAAGAGTGCTATGTAAATGTTTCTTTTAATGTATTTATTTGCAGAGCCAGTGACGGAAGTAGTGGGCGGTCCAGACTTGTTCATTGATCGCTGGCAGTACAATCAACCTGACTTGCACGGTCAAGTTCTCTCCTGAGCCACCCTTGTATATCATCTGGAATCACAACAACGCTGTAAGTATACAATCATTAGTCAAATTTATTCTTTGCTTTGATTACCTGTGTACAATTAATAGTAGTAGTGATGATGATGTCAAAGAAAAGATACATAAACGTTCATTCAACTAGAAAATGACACAAAATTCCGCCAAGTGTATCTACAAAAAGGAATTGATGAAAACGTTTGAAGCGTGTAATCCTTTTTCGTTTGATTTTGTTGACATGAAAGATTATGGATTACATCCGCTCACATGATTTCCAGGTAACTCATTAGCACCTCGTCAATTCACATTCAATTGTACACGTAAAACCAAGAAATATTTATCATCTCTGCTTTTTTGCACAACTACTAAATGTGTAAACTGCTACTATCCATTAAACCATATGAGAATAATTTTCATCAAAGTGTTTTTTTCACAAATGTAAATAATTATTTCGCAGATGGGCGAAAAATAATTAGCATATCCGCCTTTCAAAATTTTTAGGTGAATCCGGGAGAAATAAACGTGGAACAGAACAGGTTTTAATTTGTCAGAATATATAAAAAATTACCAGTATTTTAGGAAATACTTTGTATGGAACTGGGAATAGCGGAACAATTAAATGAATTTTACACTTTTTGTTTATAAATGACGCCAGAAAGTAATTTTTCGATCTGGTGTCTGTAATTTTTAATCGGCAGATGAGGCAGAGACATTGAATTCGCATTCGCAGTGATGAAGCGCTTATACAAATCAAATCTAATACACCACTTAAATACATGGAAATATATTTAGACAAATATTTGATGCTGTAAATAAAATTATCTTTACGACATTTTAAAAGCGCAAAAGTTTTTTAGCTGGAGATGAAATAATTATCGACCAAACTGTTTTTGAAATAAATTACGCAGAAATTTAGATGAGGGAGATTGCACGAGAATCCTGACAATCCCACAGTCTGGCAATGACGCCAGCATTTTATAAGCTCTAAAAGTACTATTAAGTCACTGGTAATCTACAAAAAGGGGAAAAGTGTACGTGTCACACGTGGCATATTATGTTTATATGTGACATAAGAAAAAAGTAATTGGTTAGAGTTGTCATCATGTTTGAAATGTATTACACGTGTGATTTTGAGAGACATGTTTTTTTATTTGCCAACGGGAAAAGGTCTGCTGTTTTATTGCTACAATTCCGGCAATTTTACACCCCAGGCCATTCTTAACCCACTCCTCACAAAACTTGCCAATCAAATGATAATTACGGTTCCCTTCCATAACTGTTTGTAAAAGAGAAAATAATTAAAAGGTAAAAAAGGGTTTGAGTGTATCATGCCATATTGTAGAATGCGGGGCTATGAGATTACATAGAGAGAAATGATGATAGACCTTGACTTGACTTGGATTATGTTTTTTTAAGTGTAAAACACAGCTCGAGTTTATTATACGGTGATAACAGGAATAATAGTGGAATTAGGAATTGACCTTGTTTAAATATGTAATTAGTGTTTCAAAGTTGAAAAGGCAATTTGACGCTCTAGCCTTTTGTATTCCTACTCCTCTGCTGGTATTACAAAAAGAGAGGCTAAAAATAGTTAGGTACGAAAATACCAGAAATCAGATTGTCTACAAAATCTAGTCTACATCCAAATAAGTTGGGTTACTCTTCTAAAAAAATCCAATGAACTATTCAAGACCACTACTGCTCTCTACTATCGAATCTCAAATCTTTTTGCAGAAATTGAATATTTAGCCACATTTCAAGCAAAACAAATGTTGCGTATTTTATTTCTCGTTCCTTCTCAAATTTTTCATTGTCTTTGACTTGTGTAAAATTTAGGTTAAAGTCGGATGAAAATATGGGGAATGAGCGACTTTTTGATAGTGGAAGAATTATTTAGACGAGAGGATGGATGGATTGTCGTCGTCTGTGTAGACGACTGCATAAAATATTAAATTTGCACATACGAAAGCAGACTTTTGTAAAAAGCTAAATTTAGTAAACCGGAATATAGACAAGTTCCAGCGTAATCTTCCAGTGGAATTGAGTAGATTAACGAAAGGGGAACCTTAAAAAAGTCATTTGCAGTGTTCTGGCATGTGTTACGGACTTTTTCTGCTCATGGTTTATAGACGATGAAAAACCCGGGTGTTTGATGAAGACGGGTAAAAAAATAATGTGATACTACATGAGTAATGAAATAGATTAGAATGAAAAGTGTGGAAAATACGGAGAGATGGAGAGAAGGATATGAAAAGCTCGTGAGAATTAATTATGAGCTAGCGAGTTGCTGTTGTTGCAAGTATAGAGAGAGTGTCTCCTCCACCACAGCCATGGCATATGGCATATTATTACCACGTTTTTCCAGTCAAGTTGTTATGGGAAAAAGGTGGAGAGAATACTAGACCCACATTTCATACTCCAGTCTCACATGGCATGTTTACATCATGCAGACATTTGACTGACTGACTGCTCACTTTTCCTCTGCATTTATAACATTCCCAACTGCACTGCTATAATGCATATCTCCATACACTAATTATCATAATAATAATAATACTAACCAACCTCCCACCTTCATTTTCGAGAAAAGGGCTACATTTAAGCTACAAACTACCTCAAAAACTAATCCACTCGTTGCATGTAAAGTAAAAGTGCACCCAAGACAAACACGGGCGAATAAGACTTTCACTTTTTCTCTTACTTCACCTTAAAACAAGATGATAACACTGCATTGCGTCATTGCTTATTACTTGCTATCTTATCAATATTATTATTAAAATGGTGCACACTGGAATAAAACAGGTTTTGAGAATATTGGTTTGTGTTTGGGCGGGTGCGGAGACTGCTTAGTTGCCCTGCTGGCTGGGATTATATTCCTCATCAATGTTTTAGCGTCTTCCCATATCTATCTACATTATTCTTGCAATTTGCTGACTTTCCTCAGCGAATGAAAATCAGTGAAGAAGGAATAATTTTGATGAGATTTTGCATGAGATCTCATTCAATTTCTGCAGTGAACGCATTAAAATATGATGGTGGTCATGGGTTCGTTGGAAGGGATTTAGAGAACAAAGTAATTTCCAACGAAATGGAAATTATCTGTAGGTCTTGTGGAAAGCTGTGCAAAAGATTGGTGTTTTAGGGTAGAATACTGGGTACATATTATATATTCGTTTCAACGTGTGGTTCAGCCTCCTTTCTTGTTCCTTGGACGATGCATCGCTCAATGACCTTTGGCAGGAAGTGGCGGGTGTGATGGTACTGGCATAATGTGGATTTTTCATGTAGTTGGAAAGAGATCATCAAACCGGAAATACTCCTGCTGAAATTCCAGACGGAGATGGACAGGCACTCAAAGTGAACGTTACTATTGAAATCCTTCCATGTTCTGCACTCAAGCCAGATTATGTTGGCAGTTTTGGCAGGGTAGGTCATGTAGCTCCTGTCTTGGATCATGGTCAGATTTAACGAACGAGGAAAGCAAATATATGTACATACCACCTATATAAAAACACGTTTCATTCTTCCGACAATGTCATGTTTCAGAAAAAAGCGTTAGATTTTTTTATTGTTTGATGATGTGTTCTTTTATAGCCATACTCTCAAGTTTTACTTTGAACTATTGATTGTGATATAACTGGAAGCGTTTGCGGTGGAAATTCTTTCCATATCACAATGTTCTTCAACGAATACTCTATTCCAATTTGCAATGTAGACTTTGTGATGATAGCACAACCGTGAATGTTGTGGTGCAAAGAGAACCAGGTTATATTTATATTATGCATGGAATGTAGGGATGTATCTATAATGCATAAGACAAACGGAGGAAATGAATAAATGCAGACAATTTTTTAACAAAACATGTCTCAGGTAAACAATAAAGAATGCTAAAACATTCTACACTCGATTGCCGTAACTTGTAAAGCACAAAACTGGAGAGCATTATTTGGTATTGAACGTAAAAAACGCGTGTACATTGTTATATGGACATGAGTGGGTAGTACCCACTGGGTACAAAGCTCTTCATGTTTTTTATCCGAATATCCTCATGAGATAAAGAACGCACACCCACACAAATTGCTTTTACTTTTATGTCTCGAGCATCAAACAAGTTTTGTACGAGTTTCTTAGGGAAACATGAGCAAACCACAAAAATATTATGTAACGTCGCAACGAGAGATTTAATGGCATAGCGTAATGCTCAAGAGGATGAGACGCTACGGAATAGTAGAAATTGCGTCAAATTTTCTTGCAAGTCACAAAGCGAAAAAAAAGTCCCCATCAAATTACTAGCCCTCTAGAGAGGCACTGAATAATACAAATAATGTCGAACTTATGGAAAGTGCTTAATTATAATTTTGGTATATTTTTGACATGTGTGCGACCCTCTGTTCAAGTGTTTGGAAAATTTGAGGGGGGTGTAGACTGAGGGGATAGAAAGCGTATTACTTTGTAGAGGAAAACTATAGAGCTATTCATTCAGAAAGGACATTTCAATAAAACTTGTACTTGAAGTGGCCGTAATCAGCCCCTTTCTACTAATCCCATTACATCTTCCTCTCTGACTTTCACTCTTTCCCCTCTTTTTTAAATGCTGTGTGTACTTTGCATTTGAAGCCAGTCATGATGCGTAATCAGCCCCTTTCTACTAATCCCATTACATCTTCCTCTCTGACTTTCACTCTTTCCCCTCTTTTTTAAATGCTGTGTGTACTTTGCATTTGAAGCCATTCATGAAATCCAATCTAGAGGAAATGGGGAAATCCCGTCAAGTCACACGGAATAACAAGCTTTCTTTTCCATTCCAACAGCTGCTGCGCTCTGTAAGTGTGAGAGACGACAATGGTGGAAACCCTATTTTTTCCTTTGGGAGTCTCATCCGATTCCTATTCTAACGATAAAAACAGATTTCCTATTGGCTTATTTAGCGCATTGTGTGTGCCTACATTTTTATGCTCACTCATCTTGCATAACCCGGAGAAGAGATGTATCGATACTTGACATTTTAAATTTAAGTATTCCACGTTCAGATGAATCATATGGAATTTTCCTTCAGTAGTTTCCTTCAATTTGCTTCTCCTCGCAATTTTAGTTAAATGCACCATTTGTTCGGGAAATTTGTTGTTTTGAATTTTGTAGAGATTCTCACATGCTAAAAGCTACTCAGTTATTACTTCTGTTTAATAAAAACATTATTCGTATCCACAGGCATGGGCATTTATGAGGAGAATGGCAATTTAGCTTTGTTGATTAGTAAGTTGTAAGATAAATAATATGGATTTGGACGCATGTGCAAGATGAATGATTGACGGGAATGGATGCTGTTGCGTAAAGTTCAACCCGTGGGCATCCAGTTCCATTTTTTCTTATTTCTCATCATAATTTGACTTAATACAAATAAATGATCTAGTTATTTGTTTTGTTACTGTACATACGTTGCAACTTATAATCGTCTTATTTTTTATTATTGTTACGCAACCATAAAAAGTTTGGTGTAATAACACAGATACCTACATAATATATGCACATTCGAGAGAGTCCAATAATGTGCTTATTTCGAATAATCTCCTCTGTGCCAATTGTACTCTTCTTTTTTACGAATAAAGTTGTTTTGCAAAAGTCTCGACAGTCTTGTTTTGCTACTCCACCGCCATGATGAAATGATAATTCTCCCGGGGGAAAAAAGTTGATAAAATTTACAAGTTCCCTTCACGATAGTTGATATTATGTAACCTGAGTAGTGATAAATCATTCATTGGAGTAACAAACACACCACTACTCTCATGTTCCCCTGTAATTAAAAACAACATTCCTCTAAATTATTGAGTGAGAGTCGAACGACTTTTTTTTTGCAAAGTTTTGGATGTTGAAAATATGTAAACATTCAAATTTTAGTCGTGAAAGGATTGGATNTAAAAACAACATTCCTCTAAATTATTGAGTGAGAGTCGAACGACTTTTTTTTTGCAAAGTTTTGGATGTTGAAAATATGTAAACATTCAAATTTTAGTCGTGAAAGGATCGGATTTTGTGGTTGCAGAACAACCTTTTTCAGCTTTCGCCTATCCATCTGCACTTGTTATCATGCTGTCTCCACTTTTATGTGAAAGAGATCCATTGATGGAAAACAGAGCGAGCTGATTTTTGTGCTGAATAGCATGTCATGAGAGCGATGCACGGAGAGAGAAAGAGATAGAAAAAAGACATACTCTCAACAACTCAACTCAAACCAAAGACCACAGAAAGAGGAGAAGTAGTTCTATTATTGCTATCGGAATAGCATAAATGTTATCTGTTTTTATGAATCGCTTTTTTTGTGGGAACGTGCTTTGGAAAGCCAATCACTCGGCTTCATATTCATGATCATGATACCCAAGTACATAATATTGCGCTCTTTGACAAACTTTTGTTCATTTCTCACATCAAATGTTGTACTTGAAAAAGACAGATTTCCCTTTGCTAAAAAGAAAACCAAATTACATTTTTTGTCACAAGATGGCTGGCTGATGCTTATGGCCTTGGGGGAGACGAAAAATTATAATCGCTTTTGTTTATATGGATTTATGACCTTTGACTGCTTTATATTGATCTCTGAGGTGTTTGCATTTGGTTTGTTATTCAAGATGAGCAAATTCAAACCAAAATATTACATTTTCTCTTCATCTGATCAACCTTTACATATTCAAATAAACGTGCCCCTCGTTCATCATAATCCTAAGACAGCTAAATCATCCTCAAATCCAAACATGATGATGTGGATGCTACTTCTGCACGTGCCATCCCATTTTGTATACAAAAAGCCGAATATGTTTACCGTCAATGCTCCTTTTGTATGTATAATTATCCAATCCACAACCTAATCTGTATAATATTTTGTGATGCTCTGAATCTCATCTTCGTGAATCCTCCAACGCTCTTTCTCCCTTAACTCAATAATATTCCCAGACTTGCTATTAATAATGCCACAAATATCTCTCTTGTATACTTGTATATTATATAATAATAAATAATGCATTCTTCCAGAACGTGGATGACTGCTTCTTTTTATTAGTGATGCTAGACAAACAGACTTGGAAAAACCCTGCAATCTGACTGGATGTGAATGCCTAATAAAATAATTGTGTTCATCTATTCATCCTTTTTTGAGAAATTATGCATGCATAGCTTGGCAACACTCCTTTTTCTCATCTCTTTTTTTTTACCCTTCTCCCATCTCGTAAAAAAAAGTTTCGTACTCATTAAATCTTTCGGGGGAGTTTTTCCCAGGAAATAAAGTACCCATCATCCAGACTTTCAAACTGATATTCATGGACCAGTGCGCCTCCGATCGTGGTTGACGAGAGGATAGGGAAAATTTTACTCATTTTTACTTGAGCTGCGTTTAGTGTACTGCTCATTTTCCACATCCAGAGAACGCACAACACACACACTTTATATTATTCCCTGCCGTCATTATGCGTAATTACATGGTTGTTATAATGGGAACAATTATTTGAGCTAAAAAATATATTTAGGTAGCTCCTCGCCTATACTTTCAGCCATTTCATCTTGTTAATATATATTTAGCTGTTGTGGTGGTAGAGAGGGATGTGCATTCACTTGTGAGGTTTTAGGTATTTTGGGATTTCCATTCAGAAAGTTGGTTTTATTGTCTAAACCGTCTCAATCTTAACAGACTATACTCCCCCACCACCACCGAGACAAAAAAGTTTGAGATTGAATTCCATTATTTAGTAGATTATATAGTTGGGCTATCAGGAGAGAGATGAAAAGCAAAGGTGGGAAAGGGCTCAAGGTCTTTGTCTCTTTTCCTCCTCCTTTTCTTTATTCCCTTTCGGATTTTACTCTAAACTTTGGATTTTATTGTTATGATCATTTACGCATGCAAACATTGCTGAACATTTGAAGAAGGATGGGGTCTCAAAAGAAAAAAAAACGAATCAACTAGTTACCAAATCGTTTTCTCCTTCAAACTATCCAACTTACAAACAAACCAAACTGGATCTATGTGCTTTGTTAGGCATGTAGTTTGTCTAAAAGTTGAATAGAAATAAGAGGTGAGGGGAGTGCCGGCACCTTGTGAGCTGCAAGCAAAGAGTCATTATCATTAGGTAATTTATGGAAACATATAATTTGTTAGTCTGCCCTTACTTTTAGCCGTCTGCTGATGTGCATGTGTGCTTGTATTTTTTTGGGGGCTGACGCCAAACCAGGAAGACTACTGCCAAAAAACAGGGAAAACAAGTGGGGAGAAAATTTGTGTAGGAGTATCAGTGATGATGTTTGTGCTGTAATACAAAATAGGAAGTAATGAGGAATAATACAATTTTAATGAGTAGATAGAATGGATAGTTCGTTGGAATGATTGGACGATTG
>JAITYZ010000073.1:0-16590 GCA_027744595.1 Paronellides praefectus | reverse complement strand
AGGAATTTTCGCCCCTTGATGCATGCTTGCCCGATCAAGACTACAATTAATATTGAAATAGTATTTCCATATAATACAATCACAATTATTTTGTGTTTTTAAGTCGATCTGGAGACTTTTAAATTTTTAATATTTCCTTTATTTATTTATTTTTCAAATTGCAATTTTTTAATAATAATAATTTTTAATTTGAAAAAGCATTTTGTTTATGATTTAACTATGCTGGAAAGAATAACAGTACGTCCATTGAGTTCTTGGAGAGGACGATGATTTTCGCTCAAAGTATTACCCTCAGCATCCTTTACAACGGTCCTGAAAGCTTCCAAATCCTGGTGACTGGTGGTAGCAGGCTCACTGATGACGAACCAGTTGACTTGCTCGTTACAACCTGGAGTGGTAAGGGATCCCTTGTAAGAGTAAACCTTGGGAGAGGATGCGGGAGCAATGCACTTGGTAAAGTCCAAAGGCTCGTTGACGGTAACGTATTTGGTGGCGTCAGCATTTTGAACCTTGGCCAAGTTTTTGACAATTGGAGCAAAGCACTCGAGAGAGTTGGAAATGGTGGCAAAATTTTTGAAGAGCCTGGCACCAATGGACTTGGCAAGGCTGACATCAACCAAGACACCCAAAACATTCAATGCGCTTTCATCTCCGGAAGCTACAGCATCAGCCATGCTTGGGTAGCTGGCGAGGTAGTGGACAAAGTGAATTTCAAAAGCGGCACAGTTTCCTTTGATGCAATGCTCAGAGCCGTGAGTAGAGTCATTGGTTCCCCAATGGAAATGGGCAGCGGCAAACTTGTATTGTCTATCCTTGGCACTCACTTGGAGAGGATCAGGGAATGTAAAGTTCTTAGCTGAAGTACCTTCATTTGCGCCACTGGCGCCAACAAAGTCAATGCTGATGGAATGCCCGTTGTTTTGCATACGGAAAGAGTTGCCTTTGTAGCTGCTCCTGTCAAGGCTCAAGCTGCTACCGAGCGTGGGAACAAAGATGAAAGAAGTGTAGGTAATAAATGTAAAGAATTATTTTTTGTGTGATATTTTTGTTGGAAAATAGGTTTTGAGGGACGGGGAATCGTAGAGTTGTATTTGTGGAGGTCTAAAACCTGTATTTCAGGAGATAATACCATATATGATAGATGTAGGTATTTTTTCACGATTTTTTTACGGAACACCGAAGACCTTTAAAAAAAAACGACGATTTTGTTTTGGAAGTATAGAAAAACCATGAATGCATATCTCTGTTCGATTAGCTTGTATGATATACAAGCATCAAACTTGGCAGGTACTTGGATGTGATTAGCAATCATTGTTCTTCATCAAATTTAATTTGAGACTTCAAATGGGGCTTTTCCTTTGGCTGCATTGCCAGTAGCACGTGCCGAGCATAACTATTGCCAATTAACCCTGCATCCCTCAATTTAGCTTCTAATCTGACCCTCGTATCCTTCCACAAAGTTTCCGCAGAGAAGCTATACCTCTCCTGGAAAAACTTGACAGTGTCCTCCTTTTCCGATCCCCCGCCTTCCCGTAAACTAATCAAACTCTGTATTTCATGGGATCTCACCAAACTTGCGTGGGTGTCATTCAACAAGTTCCAAGGCTGATAAGATATTTCCACCTTTTCCTTTGTCCTCTCCAACATTTCCAGCTTTTCTTTGCGCTCCTCCTCTCTCCTTCTCTCCATCTCCTTTTCACTCTCCTTCCTTTCATGATACTCTTGCTTTCTTAAATGCACCCTTGCCCGGTTATGAATTTGCCTCATCTTCCGGTCTTTTTCCAGTTTTACTTGGATTTCCTCCCGGTGTCTTTTCTCATCCTCCTCATTTTCCATTTTTAATCTTTGAAATCTGTCCACCATTTCCTTTTGCTCTTGCCGACGACTCTTTTCCAGCTCCTGTTTTACTCTTTGGCGTTTCCTCATCTGCTCCTCGAGAGGTTCCACCAATGTCTGAATGGTCCTAATTTTCCGCCTATTATCCTTTCGCATCTTTTCCAACATATCCATCCAATATTGACACTTGTCCTGCTGTACCTTTTTCTCTTTCGACCAATCCTCCTTTTGTTGCTCCTTTTTCTGAATATCCTCCCACGCAGCATTCACTTTCTTTACCAGTTTCTCCTTATCCAGCAACCAATGTTTGATTACACTGTCCCGTTTCTCTTCCAAAGCCTTTTTAACTTTTAATCTGTACTTTTGTGCAATAATCCCATCTCTTCCTCCGGTGGGAGCTGGATGAGGAAACAATCTGTATGCCACTTCAGTGCACAATTTTTCACTGGAAAAGTGCTGATGACTTTTACTCTGAGTCGTCATATTCATCAAATGGAAGAGTAGCGCCGAATCCTGTTGATGGCCAATCAGCCGTTTCTAATTCCCTGATATTATCCGTAATTTTCCCCATCAACTCTTCCAGTTTTGCGTGGTATTCCGCATCCAAAAGAAAAAATTCTTCCATCGCACTCTTCAAAAATTCGACAATGGCTGGTGATGAAATCGCCTCCAAGTTTCTGACGGGTATGCGAAGTACCCCAGTATTTGGGAGTCCAAATGGGAGTTCAAGGTCATTCAGAGTGGCTTGGGTTTCCACCCACTCTTTTATATTATCCACGTTTGCGCTACGAATGTCATCCAAATAAGATTGAAGAATCATGTCAGCGTCGCCTCGAGAATAATCTTGGGGAAGAAATGGGGAACCTGCTGATCCTCTGGTGATATCGCTACATCTTCCAGAGGAAATGGAAGGAGTATCTCCGTTGTTGCTGACAAGGAAGCTATCAAAACTGGCGGAAGATGCGCGACTAGATCTGTTGTGAAGTTGAGGATGATTTGGAGAACATGCTCCACCAGGTGTTCCAGCCGTACTTGCTTCAAGATTTAACAAAAGATTACGACTTCTGGCTTGCCTGCACTTTTCTTGGAGATTCCGCAAGGCTTGCTGATAGCTTTGAGATGCGGTTTTTGTTGTGAAGCTGGTTAGATAAGAAGAAAATTTGTGGGTAGGTGTGGCCTCCTCCTGTTGATCTTCAAGAGATCTTGACCTTGGACCATCCACCATGGCTTCAAGGAACCTTGCGGGATTTTTAGTTATCAGCCTAGAGTCCTTGCGCATTTGAGAGAGAACGTGAGACGTCACCACACGTTGAAATTTGGGTTCCGGTCGTATTTTGTTCCGGCTCGCAATTGTAGCTGCATAAAAATATACATGTTAATTGGTAATTATTAATTACCATTCCAATTTTTAAAAGAAAATTACCTACATTCACTCATCGCCGACCCGAATCTTCTCCCTTTACCCTTGGATCCACCTCCTCCGCTCCCATCTCTACTGCTTAATATTACACCTTGTTCAGATGCGGATGACACCGATTGAGGTCCCCCTCCTCCAACACGCCCACCTCCATACTCTGCTGACTTTACTAAACGTAACATTTATGAAAATTAGTAAAAATATAAATTAATACTTCAAAAATTTATAAGGGATGTATGCATGCTAAAAATTAAAATTTAATCTACTTTTCTCTTTTTTGCTTTGACCCTAATTTTAAAAATGCATGCAATCCCTATCTACAAGTCTCACTAATGTCGAGTAAAGTTCAGGGCATGCCAGGAATAATATATGGCTGCATATCCAATGAAGAAAGTAGGTAAAAAAAAGGAAAGGAACGCATCAAAATTTTATGGAAACTCTACTTTTCCTTCTTTTGGTGAGTGTGTGTGTGCTAGATCGATAAGATCATCATCATACATCATACATGGGTAGTTTCTCATTTTCTTATTCCAAGAGATCAACTCCAAGTTGCAAGCATGAGTAAACAAACCGGGAATGTTGACGATGCTTATCTACACACGTCAATAAGGAAAATTTGGAAACCCGTTTCCAGAAATCTCCGTTCCACTTTGAGTCAACAAAATGTGTAGACGCACAAATACTCCAAGAAAAAAACCATGCAGTTTATTGATTTAACTTTGATATATATTTTTCCTCCCAGTAAAAAAAACCTACCTAATTGGTGTGGTTGTTCCACCACCCCCACACCCGCATGCTCATCATCGATATCATCATGATCCAACTCATTTAGAAGGAACCGGTCTGCTGCTCCTGAAAATTTTGGAAACTTTAATCCTCCAGAAGCAATCCCTCCACCACCAACACCACCACCACCGCTAGCAACACTTTTACAAGCTGACTTGACAGCACTCTGCAATTCCAAATATCTCTGCACGTCCACATCGGAAAAGTAGCGAAGAGGACTTCCGCTTGTTAGTCGGTAAATATTGTCGGCTGTAGCTAGCATAATAATTACTTCTAATAATAAAATTATACCTCTAATTAAAATATAATTTTCTATTTAAAAATAGATTTTCTATCGTTAGCTTAATTTATAGTTTTTTTGCGCATTACACCAGAATCAAATAAATAATTTTATTTATTTACTTAATTTTTTTGGTTGTTATCTCATCAATCATTAAGAGCTATAAAATAGCTAATTAAACAAAAGATCATTATGCCCCACAACAGCAGCAGAGTAAATAAGCTTTTATCGTGGCAACTGCTATGCGTGCCCCAAAGCAGCTCAAGTGAAAATAAGCCCAAAACACTTTACCAGTTTTTTTGTGGACCCGAAACTACCCGTTTTTACTGATTCCTTTTTATTTATTTATTTTTATTTTCATCGTATCAAAATTAGCCCTTATATCTCCCCATCATGCATCTCCTAATATATCCTGTCCCCTTTTTCTTCCTCCCCCCGCCCCTGTTCCACTTTCATTTTATTCCTGGTTTTTCTTTGTTGTGCTACTTGTCTTGATCATTTTTTCCCTTTTGGCCGTCATCCATCAACATCATCATTGGACCACTACACGTTTCTTTGTACTACTATTTACCTATATTGTAGCATAGGGTCACCTTACAAACTTTCACATTGACCATACCTACACACGATAATAAAATAAATAACCTACTTAGCCCTTTGTTGTCAAATTTTGTTAAAAAAATAAAAAAAACATTAAGGGCTCGTCCATAAATTATGTCACACATAAAAATAACATTTTTTGTGTCCCCTTTCAATCATACTTAAAAAAATGTAGATCTCAAACTGCCCCCTTCCATTTAGGAGTAGCATGATTTATGGACGACCCCACCGTCTTATATTGCATAATATGACCATGGTACATGGTACATAATGTTATTATGATATACACATTATGATGATGATGATGATGGATGACATTACGTACTAATGTACCTACTTAACCCTTTAACCATATGCTTTGGTGTGTGTGTTGTAAATCTCTTTTCTCTTTTCTAATTTCCTTTCCCTCTCCCTCTTTCTTTTCTCCGGAGAGAAACCCAAGTCATATTGCATTTTTTCTTACCTACTTTTACTCCTCCTGCTGCCTTTTTTTTTGGATTGCCTACTGCTCTGCTGCTGTTACTGTTGCTGCATTACATACCCTCGACTTGTCCACTACAACAAGACAAGCTACAACATTTTTTTCTTCTTTCTTCTGTACTTTTTACCATGCCAAGTAACCGTCGTCGCATGTGTTTGATCTTTCCTTTTTTACCCTATTAGTTCACTGGTTGGATTTACAACACAGAGCAGCAGCAAAAGGAACATGACACTAGTATGTCGAGAATATAAGAGGAAAAAATAAATAAATACATTGTATATACTTTTATGTGAGAAGCATTACATATTTTATTACATTTGACTTTCCAAACAGCCTATTATTGGAAACATGTTTTTTTGGTTGGGTTGTGTACCAAGTATGTATGTAGTATGTGGTCGGATCGACGGCTGTGTCTATCGAGCAAAAAAAAAGTCGGTTTTTTTTGTTGCCGCTGCTGCTACGCTGGGCTGCCAGTTTTTTCAATACTTTCTCCTTGTTCGTCATTCGTAATTGTAAGTGGCTTATGTTGTACAATACTCAAAGTGACTTTTTTCCCGACTCTTTATATGATTTGCGTTAAAAGCTAGAGAGCTACAAAGCTTCATGACAAAAACAACGTTATATTTTTTCTCCATTTATCTAAGAACCCCTTCCCTCCACCACCGCTCCAAATAAACTGCACAACAGCATTGTTGTCTATTCTCTTTATTTTTTTAGGCACTGCAGCAATTTTTTTGGGGGGTGGTATGATATGGTGACGATGATGATGATATGGGAATGTGACCATGATGGTGATCACGATCAACTTTGTTTTTGTCTTGTGAGGCTGACAACAGCAGCAGCGCAAACAAACAAGCGTCATGCATGACAATATATTATTATGTTACATTTTTTGAGACAGGGAACAGGAATTTCGCGTTTATATAATCCAAAATGAAATTGCATTATAACATGTTTACTTACGCAGCAGAAGAGAAGATAGATAAAAGGGAGGAAAAATAAAAATAAAATGTGATCCTCTCCACTTATTTTTGCTTGAGATATTCCATTAAAAACATTCCCTTGTAGTGTTGTAGTAAGGGCGGGGGAGGAGGAGGAACAAGAGAATGGAGAAGAGAGAGAAAAATGTAATAAAATTCGCCATTTAGCTTTACACGTAAAATGGCCTATGGGTATTATACACTGAGTAGATGTACACAAGCTTTATATACAGAAAAATTCAAGCTCAAAGTCAAGTCTTTGTGCGGTGCGGACACACGCAAAAAAACTTTTATTCTATTTTGCCTTCTCTCTTCTTCTTCTTTTTTCATACAAAGTGATGCTAAAGGGAAGGACCGATAAAAGTCCAAAAAAGTAAGTAATTGCCGCAGACGAGAGAGAAGACAATAATAATTATTATGCATATTCTATTTTATTACTGGCTAGGCACTATTCCATTAAAAACATTCCCTTGTAGTGTTGTAGTAAGGGCGGGGGAGGAGGAGGAACAAGAGAATGGAGAAGAGAGAGAGAGAGAAAAATGTAATAAAATTCGCCATTTAGCTTTACACGTAAAATGGCCTATGGGTATTATATACCGAGTATATATTGAGTATGCAGTACACAAGCTTTATATAGACAGAAAAATTCAAGCTCAAAGTCAAGTCTTTGTGCGGTGCGGACACACGCAAAAAAAACTTCTATTTTGTCTTCTCTCTTCTTCTTTTTTCATACAAAGTGATGCTAAATGGAAGGACCGATAAAAGTCCAAAAAAGTAAGTAATTGCCGCAGACGAGAGAGAAGACAATAATAATTATTATGCATATTCTATTTTATTACTGGCTAGGCACTCACTCGGCATGTTACACAAAGGACAAGGCTATCTCAGCACAAACTCTGCTGCTACAAAATTAGATAATGATAATAAATGGCATCATTTTCTCTCTCTCTTTTCTCCTCCTCTTCCACCGCCATACCACCTTATTCACCTCTGTTTGTCCTTTCCAAACGTATAATCAATTTATATCATAATTTCATATCATAATATCCTCCATCCAATA
The DNA here is from genome assembly GCA_027744595.1 of Paronellides praefectus. Classification (NCBI taxonomy): domain Eukaryota; kingdom Metazoa; phylum Arthropoda; class Collembola; order Entomobryomorpha; family Paronellidae; genus Paronellides; species Paronellides praefectus. The sequence goes on along the minus strand of JAITYZ010000073.1, from coordinate 9,150 downwards.
ACCGCCTTCTTCCTTAATCTATTTTGATTTAGTAATTTACCAATTTACCATTGAACTTATCATTTATTCCACAAAATATAGGTAGAAACCGTATTTCATCTAATAAGAGATGGGTATTAATTAAAAGTGAATTTCCATTAGTATAACCGGAAGTCTTAAAATTATAATACAGATATATGCGTGGGAGAGTTATGTTTCGTAAATAAAAGCCGGGTGTGTGTAAGAGGAAATACGGTATATTGGCTATTTATTTATACATACTAAACCAATTATGTATACCTTATAATTTGCATGGAAATGATATGCTTATAAAATTAAGAATAAAAGGAAAGGGGTTGGGCGTATGGCATTTAGTAGATATGTCGTTTCATTGAACAAATTATAGCTCGTCTTATTGCTCTACTTTAAGAAATGTATCAACTTTTCAAGGAAAAAAAATAACCGTAATATTATTATTATAGGCTGCATATATTTTTGAAGAAAAAAAAATTCAATCTAAAGAAATACCTATTTTTTTATTTTTAAAAGTAATTTTGCATGTAGTTTATGTACTACATTTCTAAATGCATTTTTAAAACGGATGTGTTATTATTTTGTACATTTATTTTTTTATCACATGTTCCTCTTATTTCTCATAAAATGTCAAAATAATAAAAAATGAGAAAGATATGCCTACTAAAAAAATAGAAACGTTTTTTTAAAAGAGTTGGCTAACAGGCCATATAACACTCTTCCTTTTACTCCTCTGATTTCGTCTACCATCTACCATCTATCAAACCAGTGCAGAGAGAAGGCAACGTAGCAGAATTTATGTTTATTTTTTTATTGCGTCATCCCGTGTTTTACAACTTTGTAACAACAACTATACACACAGTATTGAGATACCCGTGCCAAAAAAATATATTAAAAAAATCTGCGAGTTTGTCTGCCTACATGGCTATCTTTCCTGTCTTCACTTTTTTTTTTAAACTTCTTATCTGTGTGGTTCACCATGTCTGTCTATCTACATATTATATCATCTCTCTCCATATCTTATTTAAAGCGTGCGTGTAAGAAAAAAAAGCAGAATACAGAAAAAAACCATGCAAAAATGCCAAATGCAACGCACACACATTCCATAAAAAATAAAGTAGCAATGCAATAAAAAAATGTCTATCTGATCTTTATTATGGTTCCGTAGTAGATTTGAAAATATGTACTTTATATTTTTGTCGTGTGCACCAATCTAATCCTGTAATGTCTTTATAATTTATAAAGGTATTAGATATATTACTCCACTTTGTGTATATGCAGACATGAAAAATCTTTTTCCCCCGGAAAATCCCGAAAACCTAAAAGCATTACGAATTACATGCCAACTATTAAAACAAAAAAATAGCAAAGAAACAAAAACCCCGAAAATCCCGGAAACTCGGTTTCTGGTATTCAAAAGATTTTTCAATACTGTGTATTAGCACTATATATTATTATTATTAGTACTGTCTACTATTAAAAAAACCTAAAGAGCATTCCATTCCATTCCATCACATCATCATCCCAGGAATCACAGGATAATAACATAACAAGCAGCCAGAAGAGATGTAAAAAAAAGTAATATAAAGCGCGTGTGGTATATGGGCTTCTGCTGACACTGCACACTGGCACTCTCTCGCTGGCAGCAGCCGACAAAACAGACATAACAAACACGATAAAACAAAAAAATAGCAAAGAAACAAAAACCCCGAAAATCCCGGAAACTCGGTTTCTGGTATTCAAAAGATTTTTCAATACTGTTTATTAGCACTACTATATTATTATTATTAGTACTGTCTACTATTAAAAAAAACCTAAAGAGCATTCCATTCCATCACATCATCATCCCAGGAATCACAGGATAATAACATAACAAGCAGCCCGAAGAGATGTAAAAAAAAGTAATATAAAGCGCGTGTGGTATATGGGCTTCTGCTGACACTGGCACTCTCTCGCTGGCAGCATCCGACAAAACAGACATAACAAACATGAGATGAACATCCTGAAAGAGAAATATTTTTTCAGCAACAACCAGGCAAACTGACAGATATGTACTCGTACAAAAAATATTCGACTCACGTTCAATTTTATAGTGAAAAAAGAGAATTTGCTATACATTTCATCACTACCGCCGCCAAAAAATGCATGTCATGAAATACAAGAAGAAGCAGTAGTAAACTTTCAAAAACATATCATTATCATCCACAAACAAACCAGGAAGAAGGACGCTTTTCAAGTCGGAACAACCTCAACTAACGATATACCTATGTATTTACCTTCACACGCGACAAAAAATAATTGAGATAAATAAAATTTCACACAAATTCTTCCGGTCTCAAAACCATGTAATCTAACCCGTCGTGTCTCATTATATTTCAGCTCTTATTACCAAAAATCCACCACCACCACACCACCAGCCACACCGCTGTGCGCTGCTACTGCTGCTGATGTTCTACGAATATATATTCCATAATAATCATAGTATAAACAAAAGAGAGCGTTCACATTTTAACTCTTTTGTGTTGAGAGCAAAACCCGTAATGCATAATAATTTTTTTTCTTCTTTGTACGAAAATTTTACATTGAAACATCCTGTGAATGTGTGCGTGCGTGATATGTATGTACATAATATCATGGGGGTATATACCTCCTCTTCTACACCTACAACAACAGCTTTATAAAAGCTGGCTATTTTTTGTTTGTGTAGTCAAAAAAAGCTGAGTTGACTACTGAAAAAACTCTGCTAAACTGCTCTATGCTATAATATATCCAAACATATATAGCCATATAAACAATAATAAGCTTCCGTACTAGTCAACTTCTCAAGTCTCAAAACTCAATCCTTTTGGTTTTCGGTAGAAGCAGCAGAGCATTCATTATTGCTTTTTTTTATGTGCAGAAATGCAGCAGCGAAAGCCCTCGCAGGCCAGAACACACAAAAAACTATATATCCGCTGTTTTTTCACACACACACAATCATATAAGCAGCTTATTTCCACACACACAAATATCTACATACAAAAAAGTAATATCAAATATCATCAAAGTCTCTACTCTCTTCTCTGCTGACTTTTATGTTATGTTGAGGAGAACAGTACACATAATATATTGCTTTTTACATACAATCTTTTTTTTTTGCGTCTTGATCATCATCATCATCCTCAACAACAACAACAGCAGAGTCAAAAGAGTCATTATTACTTGGGTTGCTGCAAGAAGTCTACTGCTGGTCTGAATCCGAAAAAGAGGATAAAAGAAGAAGAAGGGAACAACGTAGGTACAAAATAAGAATACCCTTAATAACCCTTTTCCCTTTATTACAAAATCATCCGTATAGTCTGTTGGGGTGCATGTGTACGTGTGTGTGTAGTAGTCCCAATTGGTTTTCCTCCTCCTCTTCCTCCTACATCCTACTACTCACTTGAAAAGAATAAAGAAGATAAAAAGGCTAAAAAACTCTGGCTCTCATAATAATAAATAGGCATACATACATTTTTTATTAGAGTATTCCCCTTTCAAGAGAGAAGGAGTAAAAAAAGAGAACCAGAGCAGCTGATTGAATCTCTGTGTAAGTCAGGTCATCAAAGAAGATGCTTATCCGGAGTATTCCAATTTAGTTTTTTTTTCTCGGGGTTTTCTCTGGAGCAACGTTGGTGGTGGTAGTGAGTATATTATACATACCTACGTGTATATGAGTAGGAGGAGAGCCTTTTTTTATCTACCAATTTATTATAATATTATTATGACAAACAAACTAGCATGTACACAATATATGTAGCGCCAGCTTAAAAAAAAGTACCTCCACATCAGTATCCTCCGTGGAGGTATACCAGCCTCCTCTCTCCTTGAAAGCTTTTTTTTCTTAAGAAAGGCGGATGAGAGACTTGCAAATGCTGACTTTGTTCATTAATCAGCGCGATCATCACAAGAAATATTGGGTACGTATAAAAAATAATAATAATACCTATCCTAGGAATAGTGTGTGGTGGAGGATCCCCTCGTGTCTTAATGTCTACATGATGTGATGATGATGATGATGATATTCTATATCACCTGGGGTCCTTCACCGGAGAAGGCGACCAACTAAAAAATAAAAATCATATACTTATATAAGAAGACTATCGAGACTACCTAATCAGCAGTGTAGCCTTGTCAAAAAAAAAATACTTAAACCTAGAGAGAAAGTTTATCCGTGTTTTTTTTTTATAAAGTATAGAGTGAAAAGTTTGGTAGTCTGGTGTAGAGCGGATGAAGAAAAAAAACGGATGAAAGGCTGTGTTCCTGTTCCTCCTCCATATATCCTCCAAGTTCCTCGCCAAAAAAAGTGTTTTTGCTCTGCTGATGGTACTACTACTGCTGTGATGTGATGATGTTTCTACTTTTTCCCAATCCATTTTCAAGGTTCTTAGGTACTTAGCTCTCCGAGAGAAAAAGGAGAAGAATATTATATTATTATATAAAAAAAAGGAACAAGTTTTTGTGCGAATGTGGCTGTGAAACATGACTGCTGCTCCTGTTACCTTTTTTCTTACTTTTTTATGAAGAAGCAAAAAAAATAATAATATATTTTATTTTGGAGGAAAAAAAATATGGAGTGATTCGTGTGTCGTGTGTGGAGGGAGGAAAAAGCCTTCTTGTGTTTTAGATATTTTTTTGTAAGTTAAGTTAAAGGTCTTTTGGTGGTGGTGGTGTGGTGTGTTTTTTATGTGAAAAATGTTGTGATGATGATGCTCACATTGCTCGTTAGTACTTAGTTGAGATGATGGTATAAAAAAATAGGATGGCAAGGTATAAAATATATAGCAGGTATAAAATAATTTTGTTTCCTTTTCTCGGAGGAATAGTAAGAAAAATAAGGTCGGTTTATTTAGTGGTGGGACTTTTATATTGCAACTTTGGATATGTTTTTTTAGATTTTTTTTCTCTTTCGGACAAAATGGAAAGAATGGGTTTTTAAGAGTAAAAAAAGTTTGATACTAAAAAGGAATGAAAATGAAAAGGATAGCCAGCTATAGAATTTAATTGGAAGCGTTTTGTTTTTAATGTGTGTGGGAAAAGAAAAAAAAATGGGTTGAATGGAGGAAAAAGTTTCCTCCATGCATTTTACTCTTGTACATTTTTTCCTTGTGTAGTCAAGTCAAAGTCGGCTCTGTTGGATACTTTTTCTGACTTTTTCGTGTGAAAAAAAGAACAAGTTTTTCTTTTGGTGGTGGAATGTGATTAGTGACAGGCCTGGCGGTGGTTGCGGAGGTGGAGGTAGAGAGACAAGTTAAATTTATTTGCTTGTTTAAAAGAATTTGAGGTGATTTGCAATTGAATTTATAGAGAATAAAAAAGAAAAGAGAGTAGGTGATCTTGTGGAGGTATGCATTTTATGGAGATGTGCTGCGGAGGAAGGAGGAGGGTATAATAATTTAATAAGTTCAAAATATTATAGTAAATGGCGAACATAGGGCAAAAAGGTCACATGGAAAAGAGCAACGACTCATTACCATTTTAATGTAGTTTTTTAGCTGAAAAGGTAAAGCTGTGATTAGAATACGAATCACATAATTTAAGTTTTCCTTGTAAATTATAATAAATTAGACTATTTAAAATTGGTGTAACAAAGATTCATTTAGATTCAGACCGGGTAAAGGTGTTCTTACGTAGGTTTAAGGCAATTAGTTAAATAAATTATCTGAATAATTAAGTGTTTTTTTTACGAACCGCTTTGGAATTACAGTACAAAGTGGTCATCTATAATTATCTTCAGCTTCTTCCGGACAATATAACATGTATTTTGTGTTTATTGTTATCATTATCGAAATCGAAAATAAGCACAAGGTATGCAGTAAGATGTGTGTGTAGAGAGATGATGTGGTCATTGATCACATCATCACATGAATGACCACAAGATTCACTTTTTTTAGGCAGAGTGTTTAGTGTGAACGCACACGCGTTGGTGTCTTATTTTTGGCAACATTTTATGGGGGTTTTTACCATAAAAGGCATAACCAAAAAATTCACTTTTTTAGGCAGAGTGTTTAGTGTGAACGCACACGCGTTGGTGTCTTATTTTTGGCAACATTTTATGGGGGTTTTTACCATAAAAGGCATAACCAAAAAACTGCTATATTTTTTTATTATGCACTTTAAATAATAAGGCTTACTCACAGGTAGTGTGCAATATGCATATATAGCAAAGAAAATAATAATGAGACGAAGACAAATGGGTTTTAAAGTAGACATTTGAGGTGCTTAGGAGGAGGAGATGATAATGATGAGGAGGCTGTGTTTCTTGTTCTTTTTTTGGCACACGGCATCAGTACATGGTTGACAGAGTGTTATGTTCTGTGAATAGAATTAAAAGGATTACATGATTATCATAATAAAAAGTTTTAAAGCTGTTTTGTGTTGTGAATGTATTGTATTTTTGTGCATTTAAAGTGCAATGTTGAATGAGTAAACAATCAGAAAGAGGAGGTGATTTGATAATATTATGAGATTGTGATTGTGACTGTAACCATCAGACATCTCTTCATCGTTAGAGGTCGGCAAAAAGGTAAAAAAAAGAGCACAGGTGCATATGAATGAGTGTGAGTGGTCAGGTGATTGAAAAAAACCATGCATTTAATCTTGCTGCATAAAAGTTGCAACTTGTGAAGTTGAAGCAAGGTCGTCCAGATATATTTTACTTTACAAAATTTTACATACGCACACACAAAACAAGATTTAGTGCACTAAAAAAGTTAAAAGCAACAAGATTTACATGAGAGATAGATAGACAGGTAGGTGTACTACAGTGTACGTACACAAGTAAATAGTTAGTTGTTTGTGATGTGTATGTAAAAAGTGTAAAAAAATGTACTTATCATCTCGGTTTTCTCTTGTGAAGAAGAAAAGTATTGCACATTGCATCACATCATGTCATACATTTTAAACGCGTAGTTTGTATTTAAAGTAATTAAAGTAGTAGCCAGAAATTAGCATAATAAAAAATTCAATATGTTGACACATATTAATTGCTCATGTCGTTCATGTTCTTTTAGAAAAGTTAGTACACAATGTAGGAAATAATGTTTTAATGTAAAACAAAAACTTAACTGCTCTAACTATTTTTTATTGAAAACCTGTGATTTCATAATAGGTAATAAAAAAGATTGGTAATTGAAACGAAGAGCTAATTTGTGAATGGGAATTGTGAATTATTAACGTGATCTGGTTTGGTCAAAAGTGGATAAGTGTAGTATGGACTCCATCCATAGTCATAATTGATTTTTGCTGTTGTTAACACACGCGCACAGATAGGCCATTGTTGATTTATTGTACATTGTACATTTAAATGTGTACTAAATAGAGATAATATAGATTTTTTAAGTAGTGAAACTTGAATGATAAGAGAGTAGAGAGAGTGTATAACGGTACAAGTGAGCAATACAAAACTAAAAACAGCTTTTCTATTAGAAACAGGCTGCTAATCGCTCTGTAAATATTTGCCAGCGATGAAAAGGGTTAAAAAAATGTTCAAGTGTCTTCACTAGAGTTTGAGAGTGTTTATATTAGCACATACTTATCATCGTGTAGTAGTTGCAATTGTTTGTAGTCGTTATCATCATCATCATCATCACCGGTGCAGCATCCAAAATCCAAATACATTTTCCCATTTGGCATGCCATGTGTTGTTTGTAGAGTCAGAGAAAAATGTGCTTTTGTTTACATTAGGATTTGTGGACGACGGTGTTGATGATAAAAATAATTTTGTAATCTCTTTTGTTACTTTGTTTTGAAGGTGGTGGTCGTCGTGAGGTGAATGTTTGCTAAAGTGTTTTTTTTTGTGGGCAAGTGCAATTTTTCCAACTTCCGCTATCTTATCAAAACAAAAAGAGTGTTAATGTGAGAGGGGAAAGTTTTTGAAGGAAATGGATCCAGCTGTTTTTTGTGGAGTACGGTTTCTGGATAGGGAAGCATTTTGTAAAAAATTACAACGGAAATGAACCAAGATCAGGATCCAGAGGCGAGTGAAATAAAATATATATATATAAATGCTTGACACTTAATCAAAACTGAGAGTTTTTAAATTAATTTGGATATTTTGCATCTGCTTTATTTAGAAAGGAGCACTTGAACTCGACATAAAATGGGACGTTGTCTCCAGCGAGGACGTTCGAGAGGTTATCGAACGTATCCAGCTCGTATCCGAACGCGTCCTCTTCCATTGGCGCTCTTTTCCCATTTCCCTCCCCCAGTCAATTGTAGACAACAAGCAAATTTGTCTCAAGGATCTCTTTGTTCTCCCCACCTTTGATGAGCTGGACGCTTTAACCACTGATTGCAAAGGCAATCCCAAATTTTTGAGTCACAACCAACTCCAGTCAATCAAGCGCAAAGGTCAATTCACCGTCCCTTCCATCAACTTTCCCGGTCAGAATCATGTGTGGAAGCTGAACCCAGTTTTTCAAAAGGGGATCGACACTGCCCGCGAGGAATATCTCGATGGCCTCGCATTCTCCCTCCGATTCCTTGTGGTGTACGCCCCGGAGCTCCTCCTTGCCCCAAGATTTTCCCTCCTGGAAAGCCTTTCCTTTCTCCAGTCCGATCTCGTCGAGCTTTTCGATTTACTGCTGGGCGTTGGTAAGGTCTACTCTCCCAATCTGGAGAGAAGGATTCAAGAGGAGCGCTGCAAGTTTCTGGTAGCTGAATTGAAATGCAAAGGAGAAGGCGCCAAGTCTATCGGCCGATATGTTCGAAATCAAGCGCAAAAGGCGCTTCGCGAAAAAGTCACAATGGCAATGGAGAGGGCGCCCCCAATCCCGTACCGATTTACAACCCCAATTTCCTTAGAAGTGGACCTGAGACTATTTGATAGAGACGTAATGAGAAAAGTAGCAGGTCCTTTAGGTCGCATTCTGGAAAAGTCGGGTAGGGGCTGGTTCCTCTCATTCCGGGAGAAGGTGATCCAAGAGCTAAAAACTCGAAAGTTGTCGGAAGCGGAAATAGAAATGGAGGCGAATATCATGGTGATGGATGAGTATCTCAAAAGGGTTTACAATGGAGTCAGGTCCTGTTCTGATATCACAGCTTGTAGTGGTACAGGTACTGGACAAGACGTGGATAGGCTTCTCATTGAGCAAGCTCAACTGTACGTGCTCATGCACC
>JAITYZ010000072.1:0-13542 GCA_027744595.1 Paronellides praefectus | reverse complement strand
TTTAAATATAGCGAGGAGTCTTGATTTTCTGTGACCATACTTGACTCGAGATTTTTTGGGAACATGAAGATTACATCAATCAAACTTATCAAAATTCACTTTTTACACAAAAAAATAATCTTACATCACTTTTCTTGGAAAGTATAATTTACATATTGGATTCGTCTATCCATATCCGTTTACGCAAAAATGCACATCTACCTGTTATAATCCTACATTGGTTTCATAATAAAAGGAAACAGAAATAATTATTGATCATGATGATACGTTACTTGTTTTTACGTGATTTTCCACACTCGATTTGTTGAGGATATGCCGGCATTTATTCTTGCGTAAAAAATCCAATATAATAATTTGTAGAGGAAAGGAAATTGATGAACAAATAGCCACATAAAACACAAGACATAATATTTCGATACGGACGGACGGATGCAGAAAGATTGAAGCTTAGAAAAAAAACGTTTTGGTTTGGTTTTGAAAAAAAAATTGAAGAAGATGATGATGAATGAGTAAAGTGACTATGTGTTTTAGTATGATGAAGCAATAGCCCATGCCCAATGGGTAAAATAATGAGCCAGTATACTTTACTCTAAAATGCAAATGCAAATATGTACGTGAAAAATGTGATCTAATCATTATCTATCATCTTCTTCGTCATCATCATAATCCTCATCAGCATCATCATTTTTTAAACTTTTACAAGCAAACATTTTGGAGTTTAGATTGAAGCAACGATCAAGTTGAGATGATGATGCTGAAGGTACTTTACCGATGATGAAGTTGGTTTTTTAGGTAGTTAGTTTTTGGTTGTGGTAACTCTTCTTATTTGTTCCTTTTTCCATAAAAAATGTGTAGATTTCTCGACAAAAAAAGTTTGAAATATGAGTCATCATAAAGACGTGCCTTTATACATTTTTCAACCAGTAAAAAAGAGACTCTTTTCGTTGACGAGACAAAAGAGTCAAGGAACGATTTCAAGGCAAAATATAAAGTTTCAGTTAAACTTTGCAATTTTCTTTCATATTTTTTTTTCTGGTTTCAGGTACCATTTTTTATTCAAACTTTGAAAAAAGTACCCGAAGTCCAGAAATAAAGTTAAATGAAATTCTCTTTTTGTCCTCACTTAAATTATATGCTTTATACCTACATGAATGGCTTGATCATCTAAAAATAATGATTGCCTTTATTAAAATTGCACAGTCTTTGAAAAATAACGACTTTGACGATGACCATGATTGTCATCCTTCCCAGTAATTAGCGCTATGTGTGGTCACCAGTTTCTAGCCACTAACCACAATACTTTATGCCGAGGACGAATGATAAAATGAAAAATGGCTTTGGACGCAAAAAAAGGCTATCAAAACTTTAAAAGCTCATTACTAGCCACTGCCACTAAATACTGTGCTTGTTTAGCTTTAATCAACCATAAAATTCCTATCCAATCATTCATTTAAAGCAGCTCATGAGAATAAAATCGAGCCGCTGAATTTACAAAGATATTTTTTTTTGCTTGATGAGTTTGTTTACTTTGCCGTATCGGCATAAAAATGAAGAAAAAAATGTGGCAAACATATTTTGCAACTGACTCATCATCTTAATTCTGATTGATAACTACACACACCTGTTGTCACTCCAAAATATCTGCTACAGCTTAACTTGACACTTTTAAAATTCTCTGCTTAATAATCAAATACCTTTTTAAAAAATTGCAAAAAAACGACTGTTTAAAAAATGAAAAGTATGAGAAAAAAATTAAAGATGAGAAAAAGGCATAAAAACAGACAGGTAGAGATGAAGAAACGTGAAATAAATGGATTTGATGAAAATCTCATCTATTTACCTTTTCACTTTTAGTTTTTTTTATTGTAAAAGTTTTTTAGTGATTGAGTGCGTTATGAGAAATGAAACCAAAGAAGCACGATCATTTGTGACGATAATGATGATTCATGATCATTTCCCAGCTCATCTAGTCAACATGAATCATCATCATCGTGATTCCTTGAGAATCACTCTGCAAACGTTACAATCCAACGTGATTTAAAAAAAAATATTTATTCGTTGAGTTGCAGGAATACAACTAAAAAACAAGTTGCAACAATGTTCAATGATGACAAAGGCAACGGAGGAAAAAAAACTTTCAACCAGCCAACAAGAAAGAAAACAAGCTTCTTGTTCGTGGATGACTAATCTCCAAAAAAGAAAAGGCAAAAAATTGACCAGTGACTAAAAAGTAAAGTGAACATGGTTATCATCATCATCATCATCATCATCATATCATGATAATGATGATGCACTTTACTTATTGTGCATCTTTGAATCCTCCTCCTGAAGAAGTCGGTAGAAATGCAATTTGTAGTGTTTACAGTGAATGTTTAGAAATGGTTTTGTTTTTGTTTACTTCTCATTGAACAAGCAAGTGAACGTTTTAATTAACATTTTAATGAGATGAGTAGATGGAGGGGGATGTTATGGAGGTTGGACTGCCGCTATGATGGTCCGTGTGGCTACTGGCGACTCGTAGTATATTTTATGGTTTGTTTAAATTGAAATTGAACAACAAAAATAATTAACAGTTGATGCTAATTATTATTCATTGAGCTTTCATTTAATTTTGTTTAGAGAAGAAGAAAGAATGGAAGAAGCCTGTGGAGTTTTTTGCGAGAAAGATTTTAAGCTCTTTCAAAAGAATTCTGACATGCGTGGAGCTCTCTCTCTCTCTCAGCTGATCTCTGGACAAAGAAGATTGCCAAGATACGTGAATTTGTTGATCCTAGGCGTCAGTAAGCATTTTTCTTAGCGTTGGATCTTTAACTAAAGCAGCAATCATGAGCGGATTGGAGGTAGTGGATTAAATGTTTAAAAATTCATAGTCAGTTTTTGTACTTAGGTTAGCTTAGCTTAGGTCTTAACTGATTTGAAGATGTCCTCGCACCAAAATTAGATTCCAAACAACAATAAAATTCTTTTTGAAGACTCCACTTTCAATTTTTTTTAGATAGTTAACGACGCGGTTTTTCACAAGGGTAAACTGAGACCACTGCCGGTATTACCACCAGCACCTGGAAAAGAACCGAAAATGGGGCCAAAAAAGGACAAAGCAGCCAAAGCGGCGGCTGCCCCACCAGGGCCATCCCTTGTAACCGAATCCATCAACCCTTTTGTTGGTTTACCCGCGGCGCCTCCGACAGCAGCACCTAGTCTTGTTGGAGACAAACGAAAAAGTGAGGAACGCAGGAAAAGTCAAGAACGCCGGAAAAGTCAGGAACGCCGGAAAAGTCAAGAAGCCAAAAAAAATTTAAATAATGAAGCACCACCCCCGATGCCACCACCTCTAAAAGAAGGACCGGGTGCAATTGGGCAAGGAATGCCGCCAACTGGAGGGAAGCCGGGATGGAGGAGAGTGTCAACTAGGCAGTGGATTAGGGATTTTAGAGATCATATTGGAAAGTTTCAAACTTATCCTTATAAACCAATTGTAAGAAGACTAACATTGAACATGTATTTATTTATTTGAAAACAATAATTAATTAATTTTGAGCATGGATAATACAATAATTTCTTGTTTTACATATTTTTTATCAGTGTGGCATGTTTTTTTGGTCGTTTGGCTATTACCCTGATATGGTTCCACAAGACAGCTACCAAAAATACGTATGTTTTTCAAATAATTTCAAGATAATGTTAAGTGTTAAGTGCAACAACTTGATTCTAATTGGGGATCTTATTGGCACAGGTGGCAAAACATCCAATTTCAACAAAACGTCATTCAAATGGTTCTGGACACAATTTGGGTGGAGGTGCCGGATTGGATCCAGAAACTGACATGTCGATTACCTCTACAACGGGCATGTCTAGTGTATCAAAGATGACAACGGATGACAACATGAACTTACCACCTCTCCTTCCCCCACTTCTCGACAAGAAAGATAAGAAAGACAAGAAGGAAGAGCCTCCTTCGAAATCCGAACCGGAGGATAAAACTAAAAAGGGGAAGAAAGCAGCAAAAAGCTTGGCTCCAGCTGGGGATGAGAGTGCACCTGAAGGGGGCAGTGGTAAAAAAGAAAAGAAAGGGAAGAAGAGTATGGCTCCTGCCGCTGCGGCTGGTGGTGCTGCTGCTGTCGTTGGTGCAGGTGCTGTTGTTGCTGCAGCGGCAGCGGGTGCAGCTGAAGGGGACAAGGGTAAAAAAGGGAAGAAAGGGAAAAAAAGTGACGTGGAAGGGGCTACTACTACTGCTGATGAGAGTGCAGCTGAAGGGGACAAGGGTAAAAAAGAAAAGAAAGGAAAGAAGAGTGTGGCTCCTGCCGCTGCTGCGGGTGCTGCCCCTGCAGAAGCAAGTGCGGAGGGAGGCAAGAAGGGTGCTACAAAGGGGAAGAAAGGAAAGGAAGGTGCTGCTGCTGCTGAAGGAGGGGATTCCACGGCCGCAGAGTCAGACGCCGATGCTGGAGATAAGGGAAAGAAGGGCGCCGCCAAAGGAAAGAAAGCAGAGGTTAAACCGGTGTCGGCCGTCAGTGGAAACATTTCTTTTGACCCGCAAGTCTACGATTTGACCTCGTACGTATCTCAGCTAATTTTAACTTTTATTTCAAACTTTTTAAATATCATTTTCAATTCTCTGAATGTTATTACATTTATTTATTTTTGTTAGGCTAACTGTGATGAACCTTCCTGCCGGAGCGGACGAGAAAAAACTAGGCAAGCTATTTCCCGGAGGGAAGGTGACGTTAGACGGTACTGGAGCCACAGTGAAATTCAAGGATGTCCCTGCCGCCCAACCATTTTTTACCAAGGATGTAGCCCTGGACGGTCAAAGCTTAGTTATTTCGCCCAAGTTGAAGACATAGTCTTAATTATCTAAAGATACATAACCACACGCAATAATACTTCTTTTTTTAAACCACGCTCAAACGATCACATATAAATTGACAGGCATCCTTACGTTCACAGTGGCACAAAATAAACAAAAAAAAAATTGGGCCGTGTGAATCTTCAAAATCCACTGCGCTTTTGTTGTGTACATTTATTCCGGATATTGTTTAAACCGTACTTCCGGTGCATATGCCTATTTTGCACTGAATACAACTTTTGTAACTGGATCATCAAAAGGATCAGGGAATATTTCACGCATATTTTTTCCTTCTTTTTTTTCTCAACATGTCATGCACCTCACCCCATATCATTCCAAAACTAAAGACATAACAGTAATTTCTTTTTTGAATTTGTCGCATTTTTTTGTAAAGCTCCAGGGAGCTTAGATCAGCTTTAAAAAAAGCTTCATAACAGTATAACAGCCATATTATATACTTTGCTTGCTCAATGGAATCCTTTGAAAAAAAAAAGATATATTGCAGACCATGCCAAGGCCTTTGCACTCACGAAGCTCAATTGACAATCTACGCAAAAGCCAATAATAATATACCGCCACAGACCAAATCAAACAATATTACTCCAAGTTTCTATAAAAAAAATCTCTCTGAAGCCATAAAAATAAAGTTATATAACGCGACAGGATACACACACGTTTCCTCGTAAAAGTCACAAAAAATCAACATAATCATAATGCACTATTACTACATGTGAGAGGGGGATATTTGGAGGGAAATGGGTGTTTCGTGATTTTTATTCTAAAAAAAACATTGTGTGTGTCATTTTGTGATTGTGAGAGAGGCTATTATTAGTCTCTTGAGACTCATTACAACCTTTTTTTGTTGTGTATATTTATTTTTTCACACACAAACAAATACACTCGTTGTTTTTTTTCTAATGGAGNCACACAAACAAATACACTCGTTGTTTTTTTTCTAATGGAGCACTCCATTGTCATTTGATGGCTATTGGTTTTTTTTGTTTGAGGGAGCAGCAGTAGTAAAACCAGGAGGGCTTCAAGGATGGATGCGTGGAGGATTATGGAGATTTTTATTTTTTTCCTTGTTACTTGTAATAATAATAAGGTATTATTGGAAATTGGCCATTTTCTCTTTCGACACGCTAAACTGCTAAATGAGCTGTAATGATCCTCAGCGACGCATTTTATATTGGCTTATTGTTCACTGATGGCTTGTGTCATTAGTGGCGGCGGTTGGTCTACCAATGTCAATGATGCCCTTGCCAACATTTTTTTGTTCATTTTTTTTCTCTCTAAAAATATTCCTAATTTGCATATTATTGATTGCTCTTGTCGGCTTGCCTTGGATGTAGTCTGTTCCTTTTTTGCACTGATTATTTGTCCGATCATTTATTAGAGAAGCCAAAAAAAAAAGATATTAACAGTTTTTATCGGTCGGTTTCCCATGATCGTCGATCGTCCTGATATTATCATCAGATTTAACCATTTGTTACTTTAGTGGGTTTTTGTAGTAGCAACACCGACCAAAATTACCTTTTATGCTATTTTTAGTTGAAACTCTAGAAGCATCACAAAACAGAACGCCAAATGCGACACATGAGCATATTTTTTCCAACGGATGAATAGGGATCATATTTCTTTGACAGGAAACAGCAGGCGCGCATACACCACCACCACCACACATTTTTCTAATTTGATGATTACGACGTGGATTTTTTGTATGATGAGCGTGTGAGGAGGAAACGGGAAGTTGAGAAGCCTTACAAAACAAAAATAGTTACAAAGTCAAAATTGATGACCCAACATTAAAGCCATAGCCAACAACATTAATAATTATTTTTTTCTGCTGTGTACTGCGTGCCATATTGCCAACGGGCTGGCATAAGTAGGCATAAATGATTTCGTATGAGAAATGATGCAAAAGCATAAAAATATCCTGCTGATGAAAATGATGAAAAGCTTTTTGAAGTTAAAACATTATTTTTATTTTAGTGTATCGCAATATCACCTGACGGGATTTGTGCTAGCCTCTTTTTACACTTTTATTCTAGATTTTCTAATAAAATAGTTGTATTTTTTTATTGTGTCACTCGTCCAAAAAGACCACAAAAATTTTATGCAAATATCACGAAACTCAAATAACTTTTTTCTTTGTTTTAAAAAAATGAGAATGTAAAATGGTAGCGTAATGTGACACGATGCTTAATAGATTAAATTACGTGTGAGCATCATAATCATTTTACTCCCATTTTTTGAGTGTAAAAAACCAAATCGAATCAGATCATTTTCACGGTTTACATTTTTTTACCTTGCTTCCTCCTCCACAAAGAAGATTTACAAAAGGACACATTTTTTATGGGGACACATGTGTATTATTCAACTAGAGACACAGATTGATTTAATCTGCTTAAATTTCTTTCTTTACACAAAAAAGAGGATGCCATGCACCGTAGCCGTTTACTACAAAAAATATGCGTATTTGGTGGCTTTGGTTTGAAAATCTGTATAAATCCTATTCTCCTTTATTCATTCATGACACGTTTTTTATTTAAATGTATGGATCATGAATCATCTTTTAATATTATCATCATAAAAACATATTATGATGAGGATGAATCCTTATAAAAAATTATTGGATTACAATTACAGGTGAGAATGTAGGTAAAGTATACATAATAAACTCCTCCCTCAAGACAAAAAAAAGTAAAGTGAAGATAAGCCATCATTTTATTTGTATATAGTGAGCATGATTACTACTATTACCATTTTTGTATATTTATTCAAGAAAGTGAAATCAGGTCGGAGGAAACCGGAGAAGCCACAAGAAAAACAAAGAAAAAATACAGGTGAAAAATGATCTTGTTGGTTTTTCTACTAAATGCTTCTGCTACTGCTGCTGCTGTGGTGGTGGTAATTTTGGCCATGTTGATGATGATGATTATGGTTTGGGATGTAACTTTGAAATATTTAAAGCTCTGTGAATGTTCGTCATCATCATTTGCAAAAATACATATTTTTTCAGACAGGTAGAGAGAGAGAGCAATCAAAAAAATAAATATAATATGCATACAAAAAGGAGTGAACATAGTTATTACGTTACAATATTTATATTTTTTTGCACAGACAAAACCTTCAGAATTTGATCCAGATACATAACAAGAATGAAATGTTGTACATTGATATTGTGTTATATTTTGGAAGGATAGACGAAGGCGGAGATTGTTGTGCTGGTTGACTTTTTGAAATGTATATTTTGCATTTGCATAAAACCTGCTGCTGCTCAATACTAATCTTGTGTGGATTTTTTTATGATTATATAAAAGAATTTAATCAGTGAATCTCAATCATGATCATCCTCCTCATCAAAGATGAAGTGAAAGAAGAAGAAGAGTAGAAAACTAGTTACGTAACGGGATGGTTTTCTTTAGAAAAAAATACATATGATCAGATGAATAAAGTGAACAAGTTGATGATTGATGCCACACCATTGTTGCCCTAACTGTCTGCAAAGTGATAAGGTATTCAGGCGCCTTTTAAAATAAAATGTAGGTGCAAAATTTTCTTGTTGAGAGATGATATGCGTGAGATGGGATGATTAGCAAGCAGAGCAAGATGAGCATTTGAGAGACGAGATATCAAGAAAATATTCTTTTGTGTAGAGAGATGCACTAAAATAATTAGGTATTTTTGTTGTTGCTGTTAAATCAAGGAAAAAAGTAGGTAACATAAAAAAAATGTAATATATGCAATAATATTAACACAAGGTTACGTACATCCTATCCTCATATCATCATCATTAAATTCTGAATGAAAATCTTTTTCAATTGAAATTAGCAAAGTATAACCAAAAGTAAGTTAAGTGTATTTACTCCTCGACTTAAAAAAAGGAGTCTATTATGTTATCTTGCTTTTGTTGTTGTTTGTTGGGTTATTAAGTAATTTTATTGTATACCTTTCTGTTATGCATTAACTTAGCCCCATTGCATTTTTACACACGCAGTTTATTTAAAACAATAAAAAAAGAAAACCAGAAATAATGATGAAAAAGGCACAAGTGCGTGTAAAATTACATTTTGCATTGAAACAAAAATGATGAGCTATGAAAAAAAAAGTTTTCAAAAAATTATTGCAGCGAGCTTTTTTGAGATCAACAGGGCATTAGGCTTCTATTTTTTGTTGTTATATAATTAAGTATATTACTCTGCCTAGCCCACCATAAAAAAATTGCGACCATTGTTATTGTAAATGTAAGTATCATAATCATAATAATTAATTTATAGTGTTTTTAAAGTGAGTTTACAACAATGGCAATATAACAATCAATAAAAAACTCTTAAAACTTTTAAACTTGAAAGGTTAATGTTTTTCTAGAGAAGAAGTAATGCAATAAACGATGAGAAATGGGTTGGTGGGGTGGTATTTGGTTGGATATAAACGAGCACTACCGGTAGCAATTTTAAAATGTCATTAAATTTCAAAAACAAGAGATCAATCACAAAAAAAAATACAATGCAAAATGACAGGTTTTCTTGTTGTCGTTTGGCAGAGATTTAAATCTTGGGGTTCAAAAGGAACACAATCAAGTCATGAGAATTGATGAATGCCAATCTTCAATCAAGACACAGGTGAGGAGATGGCATAATAATCTTGACAATAAGGATAATAATAATGAGTGTGACCTGCTCTTAAAAAAAATAATTCAATTCCGGTGTAGTTTACTAGCAAAAAAATCAAGTAAATACAGCTGATTTTTTGTAAAACTGGATTTCATACAATTTAAAAAAAGGAACAGGTGAGAAGAAACCAGGTAAATATGCGTGTGTGCCTTTGCAAAAAAGTGACATTATGGCTTATCATAAAATAAAACGGCATCCCAAAAGCAATCGTCGCAACATGAATTTGTGTAGAATGAAAAAATGTAGAATAGTAGAATAAAGAATTATTATTTTTTTGTACTCAGAAGAGCAATTTTGTGCACGCAAGAGTGAGTCACACGAGTATAGTATAAAAGCAATTTGACAATGAATCTCGTCAATGACACGAAAAATATGGGATCCTCCTCCAAAAAAATCTTAAAAAAAATAATTCAATTCCGGTGTAGTTTACTAGCAAAAAAATCAAGTAAATACAGCTGATTTTTTGTAAAACTGGATTTCATACAAAAAAAAGGGACAGGTGAGAAGAAACCAGGTAAATATGCGTGTGTGCCTTTGCAAAAAAAGTGACATTATGGCTTATCATAAAATAAAAACGGCATCCCAAAAGCAATCGTCGCTACATGAATTTGTGTAGAATGAAAAAATGTAGAATAGTAGAATAAAGAATTATTATTTTTTGTTCAGAAGAGCAATTTTGTGCACGCAAGAGTGAGTCACACGAGTATAGTATAAACAATTTGACAATGAATCTCGTCAATGACACGAAAAATATGGGATCCTCCTCCAAAAAACCACCTCCCAAAAAAAATAATTATATAATTTTTCAAGCATATGATTATTATCATTTACGCACACAGATCACTAAAAAACACTTCTTTTAAAGCATTTACGAATGAACAAAACGGAAATATTGAAGTTTTAGGTAGCTCTCTTGTTGGTTGTTAATATTGAAGAAGGCGGTGGTCGGTGACGCGCCGCTTGAAATCAACCTCGTTTAAAAAAATTTTAATCCTTATTATCCACGCTATCCTCATCATCATCTCTATCACCATCTTAATTGCTAGCCATTTTCAAAAGTAATTCTTTGTACGCTTTTTGACGCGTACTCGAGAGTCTCGAGTCGAGACTAGTCACAAAAAAATTGAAGTTAAATGGATTTGATATTTGACGACGACAACAACAACAACAAAACATCTATTTAACAGGCTTGTTAACGACTTGACTTTAAAAACATCGATGACAAGTACAAAGGACAATATTTTTCTCTCAAATAAATGATATTGTAGCCAAAACAGAACAGAGATAAGCTGCATAGCTGATATAATTATATTGATAACATCTACATAATATAGCGTCTCGCCATTATACTACCGGCAGTTTTAAAGAAAATAAATAATATATTCTGTCGAGTTGGATAATGTTTGACTTGTCATTTTTCAACTTGAAACTAATCCACGTAGCCAGTCAGTTCCCTTTTGCCAATTTGCATAACTGAAAATATTTATCTTTTTTGTTTGTTTTGTCGTTCATGTAGACTGTTGGATCCCATTAATTAACAGGATTTACACATCATTTCAACACTCTCTATTTAAATATATAAAAGCACTCTGAAAAAAACATGAAATTCCATTTGCTAGTCAATCACTCAAAGTAACACGTACAAATAATAATAAGCTTGTCTCTGGGTGTCTCCTTCATTTCCTCCCTCTCTGGAACAAATGGTCAAATGACAAGGCTCAATTCAAACTCGAATTTATTTTTCTCCTGTTCTCTCAGCACTGCTTGTAAATAAGTTCGAATTTCGTCTCGAGTCTCAACAAAACGGAAAAGATTAAAAAACTTGTTTACAATTTGCATTACATATTTTTGTAAACATTTTTTTTCCGATGCTCGTAAAAAATTTGCATATCAACATGAAAGATATTTTCTAAATATATTTATATGCATACCTATATACCTTCCCACATATCAATAAAGAATTTATTTTGAGCATGCCTGTCAGGGTGCCAGCATGAAAATTATATTTTCCTTTTTTTCCAAATAAGCCAGCGAGAAAAAAATAGAATACTTTTTTTAAGAAAGAAAAGAAGAGTAAATAAAAAATATAATTCGTATCAAGCAAATATATATTTTTTTTGCGTTTGTTAATCCACTCACACAAGAGTAGTTACATTTTTACATGCTGTAAAATTATGTTGTAAGTAAACAAAACAAATAAAGTTGTTAAAAAATCGCTTCTCTCTGCTTCCTCTGCTCTTCTCTCTATTTTTTTACCGTGTGTTTCCTTTTCTGCTTGTTTGTTTATGATAAAATGCCGACGACGTCTGTCTATCTACTTCTCTTTCTGTTTTATTTTAAATGTAGTACCGCTATGCATTTTTTAGTTGGGAATACGCAGCTTCTCTGGGATTCTCATTCTCACAATAATACTCAATTGTTGTAAATTGTGACTGTGATTATAATGATCATGTTGATTATTGGGATGGGATATAATATATATTTTTTTGCTCTTTGCTGGGATATTTTTTTGTGGATATATTATGAATGCATAATATAAAGCTTATAAAAGCACAAGAGACCTATTTTCATTCACGGTTAGCCATGCGTCCCAACAAAATATCCCATTTTGCTTGATTTTAGACGAAAAAAAAATAGTTGTGTACCTTTTCATATAAAAAATATAATGTCTGTTTTGATTGTTGTTGTTGGGATTACCATTGAACAAAGTATAAAGTGTATAGAATCGTATTTTCAATACAAAATGAAAAAATAAATTTATGTGAATTGAATATTATGATGAATGGATGTTGATGATGGTGTGGTATTGTGATCTGCGCTCAACATTTTATTATGATGGCTTTGTAATTTACTGCATACAAAAAAATGGTACACAAAAAAAATTGAACATTTTTACATTTTTTTCTGGTGATTTTTTTTTGTAGAATTATGCCTATTTAAAGTACAATACATTGGCTTGATTGGGCTTAAATTGTGGCTTTTTTACAGATATATTTTTTATACAGCGAGATGTGGTGCTGTGCTGAGTCGCTGAGTGCAGATCAACAACTTAGCATATCGCTCATGTCATTTCATAAAAAAAAGTGAACTAATAAAACACTAACGAATCTTATGGTTCATCTGCCAAATTATTTATCTATCTTTTTTGTGCAATTCATTTTTATCTTATCTTTTGATTGTGTGTTGTATTGTTGTAGGTTGCATGTTGCATTGTTGCAACAATAAATGCAGTTTTTTATACACCAGCCGCCTACACATATTAACGATGATGATGGCTTACAATTGTACTTATTTACAATCACAACAGCACAGCAAAAGTAAAACTTTCTTTTTAACCCTTCCTTACATTCAATCTGCTCATCCAATTCATTATTTCTTGAAATTTAATTTACTCCTTTTAAAAAAAACTGCCGCCACCATCGACCACCGCCACTGTATTAATTCCATTTAAAATACGCAATTTAATTTTTGTCTGTCTGAACAAATAAAATGAAACGATGAAAAATAAAAGAAAATCGGATTATTGTTTTTGATGATTTTTTTAAAAAGAAGAATTGAAATTATTTTTGATTCATTTAATCCATGTGAGATTATTTTGGTTGATTATAACACAGTGGGTGTTGAAAATGTGGGAATTAAATTGTATTATCTTTTTATGAATCACCCGGTATATATTTGTTTTTTATGCAAGAAAAAAGGGTATAGATTTTGATAAAAAGTTTTCCCAACATTTAAATCCGTTTTCCCCAATTATCACCACAGCCATCATCCTACCAAAACTATAAAAAGTGCCAATTATTCCAGGATTTATTGAATATGTCTTGTGCACACAAAATCATAACAATGACAAATAAAAAAGAAGAATGAATCATAAATCATGCTTATTTTTCTCCAGAGAAGAAGAGACTGCGAGGCTCTGTAATGATGTGGATGATCATGATGGCGGCGACGGGGGAAATGGGAAAAAATCTTTTCTTGTTTATTTGTTATCATGCAATTGCATATATTTAGTTATTTTCTCTA